>OMPJ01040645.1:0-13316 GCA_900312935.1 Carapus acus
GGTCGTTTGTGTTTGTGTGTGTTTCATGGTGGAACAATGAAAATATTCCCTTCGCTGCACTGCAGCCACATATTGAACACGTCACACAGCAGTGCGCGTGCGTGTTTGAATGTCATGCTTACATCTTGCGGGCTCTCGTGTGTGTGTGTGTGTGTGTGTGTGTGTGTGTTTGTGTGTGTGTGTGTGTCTGTGTGTCTGCGTGTCTGTGTGAGTGTGAGCCGCAGGGATGCGATGCCGAGTGTGAGGCCAACTGCTGCTGGCCAGGCACACTCGCTTAAAGGTGACGAGCCAGATCTCAAGGTCGACTTTCGTCAAAGGCCACGGCCAATCACAGCTGACGTGACCCTCCCCTGCTCCCCAAACACACACACACACACACAGATGCACACACACCACCACCATCCCCCCGTCCACCCCTTGCTGGCACACGCACGACCCTGAAGCATCATGTCCTTCGTCTTTGCTCTCTTCCTCCTCCTCCTCCACCTGCATCTGAGAGCTACCGAGAAGGTTTCTATTTGTGAGAGGATCTTCGCTTCTGGTTGATTTTCTCATCAAATTTCTCCATGAAATGTCTTTTTGGTGCATTTTCAGATGGTGGACGCATTATTTTATTGCCGGCTCCATTCTGGCTCGTCCTACAGGGACCCCCTCCCTAGGAGAGAGAAGCACTGCTGGGAAATGCCTGTTGTTGCTGTTGTTGACCTGCGCACTGTTGCCGGTGTGCGAGTGTGTATGCGGTAGTATTCTTAGCACCAATGTGTTAGCACCAAAAAGAATAAGTGTGCTTCTGCTTTCATTGTGTATCACACCACCCTTCCCTGTTTTCCTCCTCTCCAGCCTTTTCTTAAACCTGCCATACCAGCCCCAGACAATGCTGTCTTTTTAGTGTGGTGTGGCGTGTGTGTGTGTTTGAGTGTGTGCATGTGCATGCGTGTGTGCATGCGTGGGCACTGAATAGTCCCACTTCACCCAAACATGCAGACTCTCACAACAACAACTTCTCTGTAACGGCTTTTCTTCTTTGGGTATGGAATTTTGGATGTCAGAAAATTGCTGCCATTGAGTTTTTTTCTTTTTCTCTCTTTTTTTTCTCCAGCAATTTTCTGCACAGGCTGTCTGTGGAGGCTTAAAAGTGATGGCTGAGATACCATACCTTACTCACACACACGCGTACACACACAGACACACACATACACACACACACAGGAGACACAGGGGGCGTAACAGTGGCTGTGACTTTGCGAGTTTAAAAGCAATTTCAAGGCACCGACTGAATTCCAACGCCATCAGACCATCGCTGCCTTTGGTCCTCCATTTACGTTAAATCTTTGCCGTGACGCACTGAGACAGGAGCAGCTGCTAAGAGCTCCCTAATGAATCGGATGCTGCCTATGATTTAGAAAATTCACTTAACCATGCTGCGTCTGCGTTGGAACACATGCCTGTGTGTGTGTGTGTGTGTGTGTGTGTGAGAGTTGCATGCGTGTGTGTTTGGATGCACCTACGCTTGCTGGTTTCATTATTTCCGTGTGGTGTTCTTTTCCCCTGCTTGCCCAATGTTGGCACACGTATACTCACACCAACACACACATACACACACACACTTGGGCGCGTGTGCACATACATTGTATTTGTTGATATGGTGACGCATGCGCATGTTGGTGTTTGCATGTTTGTTGGCGACAACTAGTAATATCTTAGCATAATCTCTCTCCCCCTCTCTCCCTCCCTCTTTCTACCCCTCTCTCCCTCCGTCATCTTCTCTCTCTCTCTCTCTCTCTCTCTCATTTCCTCCCTCTCTTTCCATCGCTCTCCGCTCCCTCTTTCCCTTCCTCACTCTTTCCCACTACCCCTTCTCCTTGCCTCCCTCTCTCTGCCCCTCTTACTCTCTGGCCTCTTCTCTCTCTCCCTGACTCTTGTTCCCTCCATCTCTCCATCTCTCTCTCTCTCTCCTTCCCTCTCTCCCTCAGTCCCCCCTCCCTCCAACCATGCGATGACAGCACTGTCTGTTGGAGTGTGCTGCTTCTGGTCTCTCAGCACATTGTGTACCCATTAACAAGGCCCCGTGTGCGACTGCACCCCCTCCCTTAACCCAGCCCATTGCATCCTCTACCTTCTCCTCCTTCTCCTCCTCCTCTTACTCCTTCCATCTCAGTCGCCGCCAGTGAGCGCTGACATGTCTACTGTGTGAGTAAGTGCTTTGCTGCAATGCATTTGCATCAGGGTACAAACATGCGTTTGGTAAGCAACATGGTGTGTGGTTGTTCTGGCTGTCAGCAGCACACAGATTGTTAGCATGAGGCTATTAGCATGAGGTAAGTGCATCATGGCTGTCGCCACCATGTAATTAATTTTCTCCATCTCTCAACATCTCGCCAACAGGTAATAGTGACTAAGTTTAGCATAGCACTGGCTATGACAGATGCTGAAGCAAGCAGGTGTTTGGCTAATTGTGCTGGTCTGCGTCTGTTCATCTTAACTGCAAATTCTGATCATAGTGATCCAGAGCTCCTCAGCTGTGGAGCGGCGATGTCCTGACGTCTGCACTGTTTTCCTCTTGTTGTTGGTATACTAGTTTTTGGATGGAGGACTCACACTCACGCTTGTGCAGACTAGTGAGCCAGAAATCTGCTGGCTAGCTCCTTTACGGCCAGAATTTCCATCTCAGGAGGAGACGGATGGGTCAGCGAGCTTATTGACGGATCTGATGATTAAACTTCTCTCCCTGCCTAGGCAGCTGCTCTCAAATTCCCAAAGATCTGTTTATTCCTTTCTTTCTTTTTTTTGTTTCCACCGAAATCTTTCTCCAACAACTCTCAGGCCAGGAGGAAAACGGGAGCGGGGGGGACTGAACCGCCTGACCCCAAGCCAAAGATCAGCTGGCGAGGACATACAGGACAGTGCGGGGGACCAATCGGGGTGCAGCACCATTATGACAGGCAGGAGGTCGTGTGATCAGACACGAGCTAGTATGGCAAGGACAGAAAATTCTGGTGAAAACACAAAAAGTCAGAAAGGAAAAGTTAAATGACATGTACAAAGAGCAGTTTGAAATATATCAATTTTCTACTACTTCTACTACTACTAATAGTAATAATGATAATAATAATGATAAGAAAAAGTAGCATAAATAAAAATAACAATCATGACGATGATGGTGATAATAAGCAATTATTGCTAAAATCTACCATAATAGAAAAATCTAACATAAAGTTCATATCCTCGTTATGATAAGAAAACAGACACATGAAATATCGGAAAATAAATTAAATCTGGATTAATGTGTTCATTTTTTGTAGTCCTTTTTCCCTCCCCTAAACCCCTCCCCACCATGCTACCGCATTCATCTCCGCTACGAGCAGCCGGACGGGATGTTTGCTGACTGAGCGAGCACTAGCAGCTGCCCCATCTGCTCGGCCAACACGCAGAGCAACAGAGAGCCGACACCAAAAACGCAAACATGGTTTGAGAGGCAAAAGTATCCAAACAGGCACTCAGAGACTCCGTCTGCAGCAGCTGCAGAGAAAGCCTCTGTGAAAGCTGTAATCAGGAGCCTTTTGTGTATCAGATTAGCCCAAAACAAACGGAATAGCAGCAACAATAACCAAGAGAACACAGAATGTAAACAAAGACACGGAAAAACGACACAGACTAGATTTGTTTTCCGACATTTTGGACAAAGAAGCAAAGCTGTGAACTAATTCTAAGGAAACGGCTGTAATTATTGATGCTGGGGATTGTTTTATTTTCTGTATTTTCTTAACCCCATCACCCCACTCCGCTATGCCTTGCTCAAGGGCACTTCAGCACCTTCTCTGTGAGAATCCTGGGGGTCGACCACCTTTTTTTCTTTGTCTGGACTAGGTCATTATGACTCATGAGGGCTGAAATGCTGTAATTAACCTTTCAGACCGTTGCGTTGGTGTGGCAACGCCGTGCTGCTCTGATGGATGTTTCACTTGCGAGGCCTGCAAACTGTGATTGGCTTCCTGTTTTTCTTTCCTCGTTGCCTCTGGTAAATGTTAAATTTAGACTGTCAGTGGCCAGTTTTTCTTCTGAGTAAAATAACATTTCTGTTGTTTGGAAATATTGAGACACATGCAGCAATAAACCCTGAGTATCGCTGAAATCCTGTTTGTTTCCCTCAAGTATTCGTCTTCCTCCTCACGCCTCGGCTCAGCCCAATCAAGAACCCGCCAAAGTCTCCTCACAGAACCATCGATTTTTTAGGCTGATAGTTATTTCCCATTTTTGTCATCTCAGCTCCTCCCAAGGGATCGCCGAGACGAATAGTGAAACACAAACCGCAAAACCCTTCAAGCCATTTGACGTTAAACCAGAATGGCAGCATGACCCCAAAATTAATGCAAACATTTTTGGGCCAGTCTGCTCACATTACACACGGATGCCATTGTCACACATGCACGCACACCAACACACACTCACTGATACCAGCCTTTTCATTCCAATTTCACCCTCAGGAAAAGAGACATCGACAAGACAAAACCAGATGACATCTGGATTAAATTATGAGGAAAAACTGGTGCAGCTTCAGGGTTCCTGCGCGCCCACACGGCAGCCATTTTCCTTCACCCTGTCTGACTCCCCTCTGCTCTCTCATTGGAAGTAGTATTTAGCTCTTGTAACAACAGGTGGCAAAGTCGGTCCTGAGGAGACGAATTAACCTAATTAGAAAAAGATTAATTAATGCGAAGAAAGGAAAACACTGGTTTGAGCCTCAAGTTGCTTTATTGTTGGGCCCCTTTGTTGTGTTTTGTGTGGTTACTTTGTGTTTAACAAAGCAAATGACAACGACTTATACAATGGATCCCACTCTTGTTCTAGGCAAGTCACTCCTGCTCTGGGAAACCATTTTGGCATAAAAGAGCTTTACCACTGAGAAAGTAAATCTGTCATTGCCCTATTTTAGGTCTTAGGGTGCTTTGATGGATTGTTTGCGACACAATACCGAAGTTTTAGTCAAAGTTGAGAAAAGAATTGGGTGGTCAATCATACTTAGCTACCTAGAACAAGAGTGGGGTTGATCATCATGCAGATGTGATTGTTGACATCTGCATTATCACAACCAGCGCAAAAGTCACCAAATCAGAGGTTCATATTCAAAAAATACAACATAGACGTGTCCCTTGCCAACGTCCCACATCCTTCTAAACCAGCAAAGCCCCCCTGTCGGTTTACTCACTGATGCGATAGAAACAATAAAGTCTGAAAATAGCTCATGCAGCGATAACGCATCTGTTACCCGCCACGGCTCGCAGTCAGATTGCAGAGATTTAGCGATTTTTGGATCATCGTCGACTTGAAAGCGAGCTGGCAGAGGCGTAAAATCTGTTATCAGTGACGGGATCCAAAAGGCCGTGATGGAGAGGAGACCCCAGGACATCGGCGGGACTATCGGGACAGTGCCGGATTAGCACATGTTGGGTAGAGAAGTGCTTTGATCGTAAGCACACACATTCACACACGCGCGCAAGTAAACACTTTTCCAGGTCATTCCAGGACTTGAGTGAATGAAACAAAGCAAACGACAGAATTTAAATCTAAGTGTAACTGCTGCTGTTTGTTGGTCTGCTCAGCCAAAATATTCGACTGCTGTGGGAACAAAAGCACCAAAATGTGTTTCTGATCCACTTGTCCGCGTGTCTGGCGTGTTCACTTGCCTCTTGCCTTTGTGTGTGTGCCTGTGTATGTATTGCATCCTTGGTTGACGTCTGGGCAGTCGGGGGCAGCATGTGAGGTGTGTGTGATTGCTGGTGTGTTTGCATTGGCGATAAAAGTTTAGCTGAAAATTATTTTGTTTGTTTTAGGTCGCAGGATTTGTCCATAAGCAGCGTATCGCCTGAGTCTGAGAGAGAGAGAGAGAAAGAGAGAGAGAGAGACAGAGAGAGAGAGAGAGAGAGAGAGAGAGAGAATCATCCCCCTCGTACCATTTCCTCTCATCACCATAATGTTGAGAACCAATTTTTCTGCCCGTCTCCATCGAGCAGCAATGATGGTCTGTCTGGCAAACAGTCTTCGTCTCATTTCACTACCGGACAGTGACCAATCAGACGTATTACAGTTTTTGCTCACTTCCTGCGAATTTCCTTCCTCTGTAGTGTTTTCCAGGTCAGTTAATCAAACAATAAAATATCCATGTGGTCCTGAAGGTTCGAGAAGCCATCATGACACCAGCGGGTTGCTGGTTCGATTCCACATGCCCTGTGGTGTAAGTGTCCTCGGGCAGCATTCAGAGCTCCTCAGAAAATAAAGAAAGACAAGCAGATGCACCATATCAATAGTAGCATTAATCCCTCAGATTTACAGATTCGATTTATTCTGGGATGCAGCAGCAGTCGTCTCGGTCACCGCTATCAGCGCTGCGTCTCTTCTGCTCCGCTTAAGGTGGACAGCGGCTCTTCCACAGCACCATCCGTCCTGATTACAGACACCCTGAAGGGCGAGTGTGGCTCAGACGAGCGTCTAATTGAATCGGGTGTAGCGGTAATCTGTTTCAAAATGGCACCGCGGCCAACTCATCCTGAGCAGCTCCCTCCTTATGACCAAACCAGAATCTCCCCTGACAGTGCCGCTACAGCAGATAGCGACTTGCAACGGCAAAGTAAACCACGCAATTTTTTGGATGCTGTGGGTCTTTGCTTCGGCATTTTGCTGCATCCTCCTGGGCTTGTTGGTTAGAAGAGCATCAATGTCACTCGCTAACCGCCTCAAAAACAAGATCAATTGATGGCAGCCACCTGACAAACTTGAGAGTTGGCGGTAGCTAAGATTGGATGAGATGAGATGAGAAAAGAAAAAAAAAGAAAAGAAAAGAAGGGAACAAGGAAGCACTGAAATAAGATAAGATGAAATGAGAAAAGATAAGATATTGTTCACCATATCGATGTTGCTGCAACAAAATAATATAGTAACAAAATAGGAATCGTAGTACATTTATCAACAATGTTATTCTGTAGGAATATACTAAAATACTTGTAGTACATTCTGTGTTTGTTAATCAAACATTCATATCTTCATTCATTCATTATTCTGTTTCCCTCCCTTATGGCTTATGTCCTATAATGGAAGGAACTGTAAGTGTAACTGGTGTCCCTCTAATTTCTGTCTCAGCGTCTGCGTGTTAGTCCTCCATAAACTCACCGATGGAATTTTGTGAGTTTGTGGGCTCCTCTAAGGTGGAGTAGATTTGATGGACAGCAATTATGCTGCAAGTGCATGAAGGGGAGAAGGAGAAAACAAACGTTCTCTAGAAGGAATTTTCCCTCCCAAACATTGTCAGCAAATCTGTGTCATGGTGGCATTTCTTAGCCCTGTTTAAAGTTATTGTCCTTCAGTCTGTGCATCAGGTTCCATCGCCATATTGGCAACTAGCACTTGTACACACACACACGCGCTCTTGCGACACACACGGCTGGGTCTTGATTCGGGGCTTTAATTACACCCGCTCGCCTCTCCAAAATTTCCTTTTGATTAATGCGGACCGACCTCTGGCGCAGCCGTCCACGCTCGACCTTAATGTCAGCTCATTAACGGCCTAATTGAAAGCGGAGAGTCTGAGCCGAGTCTCTCGCCGACTCGCCTCGGACCAGCGCATGTGCACGTGCGCGGAGGCCTGGATGAGCGTCCTCATTAGAAAATTGCTCGCCTCCCGCGAGACGCCGCACAGCAGCAGCGGATATGGCTGTAAATCACGGCGAGCGCTCGCCAGTTAATAGACTGTTGGGAGGAAGACACTTAGCATAAATATCCTAAAAGTGCTCAAGTGATGGTTTGAAAACAAATCTAAAGTTGGACACCGCAGTCCTCTGCTGCACTCTGGGAGATAAATGGAATGGCTCTAATGCGTCTCTGCTCGGCGGAGGCTGGTTTCATTGTGTGCTCAAATAATATAAATGAATAATGCGACTTCCTGACCGCCGTCGCACAATCTTAAAATGGAAATTGGAGACGTTTAAGCAAGGCGAGTGTGCATTGGACAGCGCCAAATTACAGACAGCGGTAATGTGACAGGGGGGCACAGATCCATGACTTCCTGTTGTTTGTTTGCTTGTTGTTTTTTGTAAGTTTAGGGTTGTTTAGGAGGATTCATGATGAATGTCTCTCAGAGTTGTCAGACAGACACATCCCACAGGGGTCAGAAATCTGTAGCCACTTGTGGTTTTCTCAACATTATACTGTGGCTCTGGGCAGCTTGGAAAATTTGAAAATAAATAGATAAGTAAAGTACAGTCCTGCATAAAGATGAAACTGAAACTGACTTTGTACAGCCCTGATTTGCAGCGCTAAGAGTCCAGTGGCTGTCAAGAGGAAACGTGCACAAACATTTTGCTGCATGTGTGGGAGTGGTTAAATCTCTCGCATCCCCCAACCCCTCCGCTGGCAACTTCATTTTACATTTTAAATGTCAAAAATCCATCATCATCATCATCACACACACACACTAAGAGGTGTTGAGTATGCGTGTCCAATGGCTTTTTGGGTATTAATGGTTCCTGACCCCTGCTCTAACTCCAACTACATCTCAGGAAAATTAGGGAACTGGACAAAGTTAGTGAAAGGTGACTTGCAGGGAGGTTTTTGTGGCCTGAGCAGCCAAATGTGGAGGCGGAGGCCAGGAAGGAAGGAGGAAGAGTACAGATGTTTAAATGTGTTCATCAGCAAGACGCTGAACCACCAAACTCTCACCTGGGTGGTAGATGGAGCATAAAACTGCACCTAACAAGGAAAAAGACAAAATGAGAATAGCTAGATAAAAAAGTAGATATCACAAACCAAGCAGAGAGCCCAAGAGTGCACCATTACACACGGAAGCCTCATTTAGTCAGGTGTTTATTCACACAATGAGAACAGATGATAGTGGAGGCCGAAGCCTGAGTGCTACGCTAAATGCTGACTCACAACATGACAATTGACACTGAATCAGGGGCAGCGCAAACTCATGGTTAAAGACAGGCAAGAGGTATGTATGGAAGGGCAGGAGAGCAGGGCTACTCAAGTAGCAAGCCAGAGGTCACAATACAAGGCAGTTGGCAAAGAGAGATCCAGAAAAACAACAAAAAACAAGGCGATCCAGGCAGGCAGGAGACGCGATCAAAAAACAGGGACAGAAAAAATGCTGGACAGTCATGGGACATACACAAGACAATCTGGCAACTTGAGTTTAGGCACAGGTGAGGTTGAGTCGCAGACTGATTGCTCAAGTTGCCAGCTGATTGGACGATTGGATCAATGGTCTGACAGGGGCAGGGCAAGAAGGAGGAACACTAACCAGGTGGAAAAAGACTTGATTGATGACCATAGGTAAGACAAAGAGAGGTTGTTTACCTTTGGGGTAGGAAAAAGCCTAAAGGTTGTTGAAATTGGAATTGTGTGCCAGCAGAGGCCTCGCGGAGGCGTCAGGCCGTCCATCAATCGGACGGACAGACGGAAAAAATAATGTTAACAAGTTGCACAGTCAGTCTGATTTGCACAATTGCTTTGCCTGCGTTCTGCCGCAGCTGATCTTATTTTCACTGATATGAGAAATTACCATAAGACCGTTTGCTGTCAATGCCTTGTGGGCCCTGGTTGAACTGTTTCCTGGGTGCAGTTACTTGAGGCCACACCCACGCCCTTTTTGGGACTTCCGCTCCTCGCTCACTTGTAACCTTTAATCAGTCTAAGCTCCTGTTAGCCATTGGGCCTGATTGACAAGGATTAAAGTTGCTGTTCATTGGCTTCTTGAGTTGGCAGATCGTTGCAATTATTTTGTCACATACAGTTTCGTCTAAGTTATTTTGCACAACTCCAGCAGTGTTTCTCAACACTGCTGAATGTTGGATTCTGTTTTTTGCCCGTTGGTCGAATTTACAGGTTTTGTTTTTGTCTGTTTGACTATGTTTTTTTTTTTTTTTGCCCTGGAATATTTCTAGACGCTGGTACTGCCCAATGGAGGTTTTGAGATAAATGCCAGCAAGAAATGCACTCCAGCTATACATGTGGTTCCTGCGCATCATTCCCTGACACTGAGAGTATGAAAGATAACTGATGCTCTGACAAGCTCCTCTTACTCCATCGGCTCATGAACAACGTTTTGGAGAATATCTCAAAAAAATACCTTCTCATTACCTGGACATGGAAACTGCTCGATGCCTGGCCTGAGGGCACTTTGACATCACTGCACTCAAAGCTTGGAATGGAGCTAGTACGGTACTAGTGGTTTCTAGCCCACTGCTGAGATGAGCTGAGCTGTCCCACACACACAAACACACACACACACACACACTGCCTGAGGTGTAAAACACAAAACTCTGCATTGGTACGCCGCTGGTTTAATTTATAATTTTCTCCTCAAGACAGAAACAATATATCAGAGTTAGCTGCGGGAGGAGTGAGTGTGTGTGTGTGTGTGTGGAGGAGTGTGTGGAGGAGTGTGTAGGTGTGGAGGGTCAAGCCAAGGAGAGTTGACTTGTTGTGTGTATGTGTGTGTGTGTGTGTGTGTGCACTCCTCTCAGCCCGGTGAGGAGCACAGAGCCACAAATCCTCAACACCTGATGGAGCCGCCACGAAAATTTGTCGGGAAAATTGCTCAGAGCCAGCTGCAAAAAAATCATGGCTGGGCCCATTTGATTCGTCCAGAGCACAAACTGCCCCATGCTCTGCACACACACACACATACACGCACACTCACACACCCTTCAGCATGTCAGCCTGTGTAATCTGACCTCTTTTTCACACCTCTCTTACCTCCAGTCCCTCCATCCGTCCTTCCAAACAGCCCATGTCAATAAAAACGATGACAGGTCGTCTGAGCATCGCTCCGAACACAGCTAATTGATGGCGGCGTGTAAAGCTGAGGAGGATGTACAACCACAGGACGGCGAGCACTGGGTCATGTGTCTGTCTGTGTGTGTGTGTGTGTGTGTGTGTGTGTGTGTGTGTGTGTGTGTGGTGGGGTCAGGGGCTCACCCTGGATGACCGTGGCCGAGGCTCCCGTTTGACAGGAAGTGTGCGTCGCCCTTTCTCCTCGCATGGACGGCCTGACACGGACATATACTGAGAGAGAGAAGGGATGAGGAGGAGGAGAAGAAGGAGGAAGGAGGGAGGGAGGGATGGATGATGTTGGGGAGGGGTTAAAGCGAGAGCTGGGACGGGGATTATGGTGATTTAACGCCACTGCTGCACCTCCTCCCAGAGGTTTTCAGTGGGGAAGAGGAGGAACATAATGAAGACCGTCCATCCTCCTCCTTTATTCCAGCTGCCCGATTAGGCCAGTGTGTGTGTGTGTGTGTGTGTGTGTGTGTATGTATGTGTGCATGTGTCTGTGTAAGAATGAAAGGAATCAATTTCCTTTTGTAGCCGCACAAGTCGACGGCGACGTGCCGATGTCGGTTTGAGCGCGTGCATAAATCTTGAATGCACACACCCGCCTTCCTCTCCATCCTCTTCCCTCCTATCCCTCTGTCTGTATATCCCTCCTTTTTTTCTTCTTCTTTCTCTCCCTCTCGTGTCTTAACGGCCAAAGGCAATCGACCAAAACAGGCTTTCAGCGGGTGCATGGCGAGGAGGAGCGACACAGGAAACGGGCAAATTAATGACCCGACGTCAGAGCGACGGAGGAAAAAAGAAATGGAGAGAGAGAAACACGTCTGCCAGTCCTCCCTTCTTCTAGCTGTGAGAGGCTAGGGCTTTACCAAGGGGATGGAGGGATGAAAAAACAGAGGGAGGAAGGAAAGGAACAGAAAGCGAGTTAGAGGGCAAAAAAATGAAAATCTGGCCAAGGAAACAACAAGAACCAATGACAGCCTGCTGACACACACACAGCGGGCACACGCGCGCACACACACGCTGCCAGGGTGGGAGCATGGAAATTTGTATTAGTGTGTTGGTAGAGGGAGTGTTTGTGCGTTTCTGTGTGTTAGTATGAAAATGCATATGAGTTCATATGAGAACATTTGCTGGTGAGGGTGTGTTGGCAAGAGTGTATGTTTGTGTACAAGCGATTATGTTGTACTGTGTATTGGTGAGTGCGCATGCGTGTGTGCGTGTGTGCGCGCGCGTGTGTGTGTGTGTGTGTGTTAGTCTCTGAGCATTAGTATGTAAGTGTGGAGGTGTGGATGTGTGTAATCTGTGATAGAGTGCATGAGTGACAGAGAGGGAGTGGTGTGTAGCTGCACACACAGTGCTGTTTAGCTATAACACACAACGACACACACACACACACACACTAAGAGATGTTGAGTATGTTAGAGTGTGAAATGCATATGGATAGCCAGCACCAATACTCCATCCCTGCCCAGGAATGTGTGTGTGTCTGAGCGCGTGCGCGTGTGTGTGAGACCTTGATGATAACATGCTGAGTGGGCCATTTATAGGCGGCCATTTTTTTCTGGCAGCCCTGCAGAGGGAAGGATGATGGAATGAGCTGATGGGGGGAAGAGCAGCAGGTGTGTGTGTGTGTGTGAGAGAGAGAGAGAGAGAGAGAGAGAGAGAGAGAGAGAGAGAGAGAGAGCTCATGTGTATGAGGTAAGCAGCTAGAGGAGATAAGAGAAAGCATAAACAGCCACAGGGGAGAGAAGAGACTCGGAGAGAGGGAGAGAGAGACTGAGAGTGAGAGAGAAGTGAGAGACAGAGAGAGAGAGAGGGAGGAAGGGAGGGACATAGAGAGAAGAGGACATGAAGTGACGGGGGGGAGAGGGAGAGAGAGAGAGAGAGACGCCTGAACAGATTATCCTTCATGGTTGTCTGGTGTTGCATGCATGAGCACATACGTGTTCACACTCATGCAAGTGTGTGTGTGTGTGCGCGTGGAGCATGCAAATCATCTATCAGCAAATAGTGCCTCATCAAACGCGCACAATGTATTCAAATCATCTATTGGCAAAAAGACTGTCATACATAAACTCTCTCTCTCATTTCACTCTCCCCTTCTCTCTCTCACTCAAACATGCGCACGCACGCATGCACACACACACACACATTAGAGATAATCTCCCTCTCTCTCCCTAGATCATCTCAAACTGCTTGCCATCGTTGAATTCCTACGTTGGTGTATACACACAAATGTGACAACGTACACATGACAGTGACACAGATTATCTGAGCGATAAGACGAAATAAATGAAAAAAAGCATTTTTTCTTAAATGAAAAAACATGCTGCTGGTGTGTGTTTGTACTGAGAAGAGAGGCAGAGACAGATGGGGGAGGGAGAGAGAGAGAGGGGTAGGGGAAGGGAGAGAGGGAAAGAGAGATGGGGCAAGGAGCGAGAGACAGACAGGGAGATGGGGAGAGAAAGAGAGACGAGTCAAGGGGG
>OMPJ01040645.1:13336-24927 GCA_900312935.1 Carapus acus
CAAGGGGGGAGAGTAAAAGGAGAGGGGGGAGAATGACAGGGGGTTATTTCATTTCTGACCAAATTCATGCTGACCTAATTTAAGGTAAGATAAGACATTGCTCAAATCACAGTAACATATCATCATGTGGCTACAAATGTAGAAAAGTGTTCGGCACCAAAAGGACTCAGAAGCACAACACGGGCAAGCAGGGATGGATAAAATGCCCAAGAGGGAATTGTATTGCTGTTTGGGGGGAAAAAAGAAAAGGCAGCTTGAGGCTTGGGTGGCTCGGCAGGAGGGGATGGTGGACCAGGGCTCGCCGGTGAGCTAGCGGACTGGATTGCAGATGGTGTTGTTGGCGGAGGCAGGGAAAAACAGATGAGTCTATAGAAAAATCTTGAGACAAGGGAGATGGTACATATACTGTATACACGAATGGCGTTATGTGCAGATCGAAAAACTCGAAACTTGCCAGGTGTCTCTTTGGGAAGATCTGGCCCTGGAGGCCTGAAGAGCCAGGTTTAAGAGGAGACGAGGAGATCCACCAATCACCAGTCAGCAAACAACAATCAATCAACGAATTAGTGACAACTCAACTCAGCTGCGCCTGAGAGCGCGCTGAGCATGAGCTGTGAGCCTGTGGGAGGAAGGTGGGGAGGAGGGAAAGAGTGTGGAGGAGAGGCCGCAACAAAAATTACACAGATACACCATTAATTCAGGGCTTGATTGTCGACATCACAGCCAAACTGAACTCTGAGTCTTAATAACAGCCACATGTCGCCCAGTAGGTTAAGGTTCTGACTTTGGTCAAAGAAACTTTAGCAGCTTTGGCGTGGCTGCGAGAACCAACTTGTTTGCTACGAGACAAAGTCTGAAAAATCAACGAGAAAATAACAGTAAGGATGTGAGGAACCAGAGGGACAGGAAGGGAGGGGAGGGAGGACGAGAGAGAGAGAGAGTCTGTGCGTGTGTGTATGTGTGTTTGTGTGTGAGTGTGCGGGGGATGGCGGATTAAAAGAAAACATAAATGCAGAGCATGTCGAAAGAAATGGGTGAAGGAGGAGGAGGACAGGAAGGAGAGGAGGGATGGAGGGAGGGAGGCTGTGTCAGGATGTGGGTGGTGTGTGTGTGTGTGTGTGTGTGTGTGTGTGTGTGTGCGTGTGCCAAAAAGAGTGACAGGTGTGAAGAGAGTCAGCCAAAGTTCTTGTCCTCTCGCTCTCTCGTTCTTTTCCCCACGTTGGCACCCTCTCACATACTTTCACCTTCGACATTCTAATGGATCCATTTTCACCTAAAATCCTGCTGAGTGTTTGACGCAAATCCTCATGCAGCATTGAGAAAACTCAACTTGATACAAGTCACAAGCCAGCAAAGGGAGACGATGTGCGGCGACAAATGCTCAAATTTCCCACAGACAGTGAATGTCACCCCCATGTCTTCCACATAGGCGTGGCAGGCTGAGCTGTGAGACTGTGTGGAGACAACACATTAGGTTGTTTAACTCATAATTTCAATAGCATAAACAATAGCATCAAATCTACATTCATACACAATCTAACATTCACACACACACACACACACACACACACACACACACACACACACACACCCACAGGCACACACCTGCTCTGTGGTGTGCCTCTCTGATCTGGTCTCATAAACAGAGTAGTGCAAACTACAAGCATTATGACTTTCTCCCTCACCCTTAACTCGACCAATCAGATTTCCAGGAGCAAATAAATAACCAAACTATGCATTCTCTCTCTCTCTCTCTCTCTCTCTCTCTCTCTCTCTCTCTCTCTCGCTCCCTCTCTCTCTCTTTCTCTTTCTCTCTCTCTCTCTCACACACACACAAAACAAACACACTAACACACACACTCACACACAAACACACACACACACGCACACACTTTGCATCCAGTGACGCGTACTTGGACTTTTCAATTTGCACTTCATATTCCCAGCGAGCTGCTTTTTGTTATCACTTGACGGCGAGGCTGCTGGAATACAATCTAATATTTTGCACATGCGTGCACATATAGCAGCCCACACCGTCGCCTCCAACGTAAAACACACACTCATGTACACACACACACGCGCGCCGGTTCCAACAGCCCATTTCCCTCCACAGCACAGCGAGCTGCGTTTGCTGCAGCCGTCACATAAATCAAATTAAATGTAACTTCATGTCTGAGTGGCCACATGCTGCCAAACACAGTCGGCAAATCAGGCACGTGACAGCCAGGGCGAAGGCGAAAGCGCCACCGTGAAGATTCAACAGCTCAAGGTCTCTCTCACACATGCACGTGCGCACACACACACACATACTCGAGCATGTTCGCGCAGAATCACAGCCATCATCAATGTGTTGAGTGTAGATTCACTCTTTTGCTACCTGCGTCACACATGGCATGGCTGGCGGCCATTTGTCACCCACAACCCACAACCCCCCACCTCACACACACACGCACATACACAGACACACACACACAAGCACGCACGTATGCATGCACTGACACACACACAGAGATTCACCTTATCTGCTTTTAAAAGTGTTTTTTACCCCCCACTGGATGAAGTGGGTGTCCATTCCAAATATGTGTTTATGTGCACCTGTGTATGTTTGTGTGTGTGTGTGTGTTCATTTCTGGATCGTATTTGCTCGTTCAGCAAGCAGTTCCAAGCGGTCGTATTAAGCTGAGGCTTCACATGTTCCAGGCCTGTGATTTATAAGAGAAGTTGTCACACACACACACACACACACACACAAACGCGCGCACACACACACACTGTGTTCCCATGGCAGAGCCTCTCGTTAGAATCAAACTAGTCACACATTCTATATTCCTCGCATCAAACTCTTGCTGTACGTCGGCTCAGCGATCCGCGTAAAACAGTGGCGTAAGATAAAAGCACGCTTAATTTTCTGCATTTTTGCTGCACATAACCGCAGCGCTTCCCTGAATTTTCACTTAATTTGGACACCAGTGATGCCTGGACCTCAGTCATTAATACACCCATTTGACCAGTTAGTGAATTGAATTTGCAGAGTGTCTTGCAGTATTGATTTACAGGTCACATGGCAGCGTGACAGGCTTTTATTTTGAAAGTGGCTGTTGTGGGTGCATCTTAATCTCAGTAGGTGGCAGTGTATAGAGTTTTCATGCTGAGGCATGAGCGGAGTAAAAAAGCAGCAGGAAACCACTGAAAACTGCTTCGACATCCTCATATGAAATAAAGTGAAATAAAGAAACAGATGCCAGCTCCTGCATGGTCAGACCCCCTGTGGGGCAGCGCCCTGGATTCCTCCAGGCTGCCAGAGCGGCAACAAAGCCCCAGTAGACAGAGGGGTAGGGGGTGGAGGGATGGAGGGATTTTAGTTATCAGAACGTGATTCGGCAGACGCTCTTGTAAAATCTTGCCAAGCCACCTTGTTCATTCCTTTTTTTGTTTGCTTGTTGCGAGTTGCCAAGGCAATGTGCCAATGCCCTCGAGCAAGGCAGGAAAACTCAAATCTCGCCTGGTTGTCAGTCGATTCAAATAACAGTGTTTTGCCTTTTTTAAATTTTTTCATTTTATCTTGTCCTTGTCCTCGATCTTTATCCCGGTGCCCACTTGACCTAAGACATCAATGTTCCTCTGCAATCGCTTTCACACAGTCCACACGCTGACGCCATCGACATCGCCTGCCCACCGGTGCTGGTTCAGCCTGTCTGTGAAGTGGTGACATTTCTGGTGGTGAGTGTGAAACAGTGAATGCCACACGTGCTATTCCAAAACGAGCTACGACAACACAACACTTCTACTCCGACAGAAGTGAGGACACGGCACACACGCACACACACTGACGTGCATACACTGACTTGATGGAAAACTGGAAACCCTGCCCTATTTGGACATCGTCATTCAATTGTCGCCACCTACTGAAGGACCTTTTTTGTTTGTTTTTGTTGTTTTTTGTGTGGTTTCTTGGTTTTGTTTTTTGTTTTTTTCCACAATGAGCGATCACTGCATAAAAAAAAATCAATCTGCCACGGCAACATCCCGCGCGTTCATCATGAGGTGACAGAGACGTTTGTCAGGCGCTGGACTGGTGAACATCAAAGTCATTATCATATGTCACGCCGCCGCCATCGCCACTTCGATCCCACACGGAACATCACAACACAATCCGCTGTGTAAAATGTCACATCGGAGCGACAGCGGGGAGGAGGAGAGGAGAGGACAGATGACAACAGACACACACGCACACACACACACACTCTCCTTGTGTTTTTCTCGCTCCCCTTCGTGCTCCACACCTCCGCGCTCTCCCTCTCCTATCTCCTCGCCAACCGGGCCGCTTCCTCCATCCCTCTCCTCCGCCTTGGCCTGTCCTGCTTTTCCACCCGTTTGTCGTTTGCACACTCCTCGACAGCACAGCATCATGTCAGCTTGGCGTCTTTCCTTTCGAGTGCAAATCCACGTTGAGCTACAGAAAGAAAAAAACTCGCAGAAGCAAATCAAATCAAATGGGTTTGCGGCGCCGCCTGCCGCCTCCGCGTGAATTATTTATTCATGCAGTGATTCTGTTGCTGCTCACACACCTGCAGTCTACCTCCCTCCCCTTCACACACACACGCACACACAGGGATGTGTTCCCTGTCCTGTGTTTATCACCTTCGCAAAACCACAGCGGTGTTTGTGTGGAATCGCAGGCCAGGAGAAAATCGTCTATGAGCGACATTAGTTTCTCCTTTTTGGCTGAGTGAATTATTTCTCCCCTTGCCAATATTACTGTTTATAAACCATCTCAGACACTTTGAAGGGATTCCTTTGCTCTCCTGCGTCGTGCTGCTTGTAAATCTTTGTCCCAGCGGCTCAGCCTCCCAGAAAAACTTGCCAAAAACAATCTAAGACACAAGGAAAGGTGCAAAAGGTAAAAGAAATTCCCTAAATTCACTACACTTGCTAACACTGGCGTATAAGCTGATTGGTTGGTTCATCGTCCTGACGGCTATTGAGGTTCTACCGGGAAATGTTGTTTTGAGGTCATAAAACCCCAATGAACAAGAATAAACATGCTAATGTGTATAATAAATGTCCTCTTGTCCACTTGTTCCCGAGACTCCGCCCCCAGCCACTGCCCCATCCCTAATGTCACAAAGGACACTAGAAAAGCAATATAGACTATTCATGCCTACTTTTCGTCTTGACTCGCTGAAGACTACAGATGGCTGAGGGCTCCCTCGCCACCACACGATGGCACTCTTTGGAGTACTTCTAGTGCAGCCGGTGCACACAATGTCAACAGTGGTGGAAGCAGTGACATCGTACTGTAGTTTGAACCCTATTCTGCAGCTTTTCTTTAAGATCATTGAAAAAAAACGTTGGTTTTGAGGTCCCCAGTGTGTTTAACTGATTTGGGGATACCCTGCTGGATTTTCATGGATAAACACTCTTTAATTCCTCCCGTGAGTCCCACCTACCCACCCCACCCCCCGCAGCGTGCTTAAGGCCGTCTGAAAATGCAGCTGTCGGGGAGGATGAGTGGATGTTTGCCAGGCGGTGCAGTAGCTCTGACCGCCTCTTCGACCGCCCGGGGAGCCGACGTCCGATCCTCGAGGCAGAGAAAGAGAAAACAACGATCATGTCTCAATTAATGTTGTACAACCACTGGGAGGTGCTACCATCACCAAATTATAATCAAATCAGAACCAGAAAAGACATATTCTGAAATCAGATTCACACATTCATTACACTTGTGGTTCATAAAGCCCACTGCTGTACCACCCCCCCACTGTTGGCAAACATTTAGATGAAGAACAAAGTCTGTAGATAAAATTCATGCACCTTCTTCCTACAGGACTGAGGGTGAACCGCTCATAACTGTCTCTCCCCCTTTTCTTCCTCTTCTCTTCTTCCCTTCTCCATACAACCTTGTGAGATGAAATCGCCAACAGAGCAACACATTGGGGAGAATAGGTTAATGACGCAACACACAAGACAAACTTTAAAAAAAAAAGTGTGTGTGTCTGTGAGGGGTTATCGGAGACATGGAGGTGGCAGGGAGGATGTTCAAAGCGTGTGTTCTCACGTTTGGGAGCAACGCACATGGAACACACACATTCTTTGAAGTGTCAGGTAAAAGCGCAGAGAAGTGACACATCTTTGCTTTTATCAGCCACACACACTCACACACACACACTAAGTACATACATTCCTGCAATGCTTCTCTAGGCAAGGGGATGGGCCGATTGTCAGATACTCAGCTGGAGTTGTCTTCATATTATCCAGTGTGTGTGTGTGTGAGTCTGTGTGTGTGTGTGTGTGTGTGTCTTTGTCTGTGTGTCTTTGTCTGTGTGTCTTTGTGTCTGTCTGTACACCTCAAAGTGCCGGCTGCATCTGTGAGTGTGTGTGTTGAATGAGTAATGTATGTGGGCGATGTGGTGGAGAGTGACGGAGGAATCTATGTGTGTATGTGTGTGTGCGTGTGCGTGTGTGAGCGCCAGACAGCGAGCATAATTGGTTTGACAGGTCCTACTGTGAAGGGTGCAGCACAGTCAACTGGTGTGTGCGTTCCAGGGCGCTCCGTGGTGCCCCCTTCTTCCTCCTCCTTCTCTTCCTGCTCCTCCTCCACACTGTCTTCGCCATGGTCCAAATTGGCAGAGAAAATCCGGTGAAGGAGCCTTACACCGGGGTCGATTGGTATCGGGCTCCACTGCGTCAGACACGCCAGATGACAGAATTTGTATAAACACGGAAACTATCGTGGAATAATGGAGAAACTTAGCTGTGACCTGTTGGCCAAACCTGCATATGATGGGAGATGAAGAGAGACAGAGGCAAAAGCTGTGCCTGCGTGCTTGCGTGCGTGTATGTGTGTGTGTGCGTGTGTGGCCTTAAAGTCCTGAAAGAGAAAATTGTACTTTGGAAATCGTCTTGTCTTGCCCTCCTGCGTCACTGCATTTGGATGCCTCAGTGGTGTCGCCTGCTCAACGACAATTCAGCTCCAGACTTTGCTCAGACGCACAGACTTGTTGATTGAGGTTCCGTGACCCTTTTGCGAGACAGAGCGGTCAAAATGTGGACATGTTGTAAGCTAGCACCTGCTTGGCTGCATTCATCATTGGCGTGGCCATAATGGCCGCCTGCTTTCGCACTGTCTGTCCCTCAAGTGCCCCTGTCCACCAGGGCAGCATGTGTGTGACTGTGTGTGTGTGTGTGTGCTGCTCTCGTTATGCTCCTTCTCTCTCTCTCCCTCTCTGACAACCTAATTACTCCTCTCAGTGATACGCTGACACCCAGATCGAAAACGGCAATCGCAGGCGCTTCGCCTTCTCGACGGGCGAAGCAGCTTATGAGATGTTTGCGGGGGAGGCAGATTTCGATGTCTCGTTTTTTCCGGCTTTCGTTCGTGTGTGTGTTTATTTATTTATCTATATATATTTGTGCTCCCTTCCGGCCTCAATTATTCATACTGCTAGTAAGTGTGCGTGTGCTTGTGTGAGGTTTATGTGTGCAGGTGTGTTGCGTTGGCTGGAAGTCAAGTTTGGTAACCATATAGCTGGTCAGAATATTACTGTTGAGTATAACACTGGAATTTTACCCAATTTTTGGAAGGTGGCAACAGGAGTAAGTAACCTCCGAAGGAAACCCGCAGTCGTCCATGCAAGAGGAGAAGTTTCCAGTGGGTAACAAATGAAGAAGTAGAAACGGAGGAAAGACGAAGAGAAAGAAGGAAAGTGTCAGTTGCCATGGTAATAATCACTGTAATTCGTGACTTTGCCACTGTTCTAAGGGACATTTTAGAGTGAAAGCAAAAAGAAAACTGAAAAAAAAACTGACACCCACCCAAACTGACATGATGTTCGAGATCCAAAGTCGAGCAAAGCACCCTAAGCACTCTAACTCTCAACAGCACTAGTTAAGCTTTTACTAGCTTTTACTGTTATGCTCTCAAAGGTAATTAAACACGCACACTCACAGAAATACGCGCATTCATTCACATACAAAGGTGTGGTTGAAAGTGAATTTCTACTCATCAGTTGGGAGCTACGACGGGCCGCTCTGCCGTAATCCTGATCCGCGGGACAGCGAAGGAGAGGAAATCCAGGGGTCAGAGAGGTCGAGCCTCACCTTCCAGAGGCTCGGCCGGCTAATCCGCAGGATGTGCCTGACTGTGAATAAACGGCGCCGGTCGACTCAGGGAGCGGGGGAACGAGGGCCTGTTGATGGAAATGACAAGGCCACGCCGAGGGATTTACGGTGCAAGGAGGGAACACAAAATACAGTTGTTTATGTGAAGCTGTCCAGCCTGAGGTGCTGAAGGAAGGCCGGTTACCTTTTTTATTTAAATGCTAATCATCTGATTATGGCCAAGCACGAGTGCTCAGTCTGCGCCTCACTCGCAACCGCGTTGTTATCAGCCATGCAGGACACACAAACTATCCTCATCATGTTTTCATCTTCATTTTTTTCAACACACTTTTACCTTCTTGGGCAAACTTTTTCCTGTTTCACTCATCCTTCTTCAGTGAGCGACACACAGGAGGACCCCTAATTTTGGTTAAAGGTTTAGTGAGGATGAGACAAACGACCTTGTTACTCTGTGACTGGTTTGGCCTGAAACACACAAATAAAAGAAAAACATTCCAAATGTTCCAAGAACGCCAAATATAGAGAAATAATTCAGTTCTACTGAGACCGTTTGCAAACAGGACCATTTTACGGGCTGAAACATGCGGCAACCAGCAATGGCAAAGCCACACAACGAGCCACAGAAAATAGACATTTCAAACCAATTTCAGTCCTTCATCCACCACTGTCTCTTTTTTACTCCATCACGAGCGATGATACAACCCAGAGAAAAGCAACTGGCACATGTGTCTACGTTCGATTTGTTAAAAAAAAAAAAAAAAACACATGGCTTCAAGAAGTGTCAGTAACGTGGTTGCACCAACTTTTCTTGTTTTGAATAGTCATTTTACAGTATTTTACAGCCACCTTGACGATAATTCCCTTCCAATATTGCGGCAGGACTTAAGTGCGGCCATCCTTGCTAAGGCCTAACATCATCTGTGTCCACGTCTCCCAGTGTGTGGGCATGGCAGTGGCGGCGTGGATTGACAGGCGAACCCGCTCCTGCGGCGCTGACGTGCTGGGTGGCTGTCTGCTGCTCGCCGAGGCTGCTCTACCATTTCGCTGTGCGCGTTAACAGAATTAGCAGCTGTCAATAGTGTTCTGTCTCGTCTTCGCTGCTGGATGAGACCTCGCCGACGCTCTGAGCTACTCTCAAGGCAGCGGTCAGGAAATCGACTTTGTGGTGGTAAATGTCTATGTGTGTGTGTGTGTCTGATGGGGGAGCGGCGGGGCGGTGGGAGCAAAGGGCTATTGATTTCTACAGCTAGGGGTTATTATTTACCATAGCAGCTCACTCTGCGAACATTTACATGTATCCTATTTGAATTAGCATAGAACACGCTCAGGGCCACATGTCACACGTTTAAATTAATGTGCTGAGGCGATGCGACAGAAACGTAATTTCCCGAGTGCCACTCTTGGGTGTTTAACTAACCACTCACACGGGTAAGTGAACTGAGGACGGAGGTGAGCGGCGTCAAACTGGGACACGTAATCAGAAGCAACCAGAAGCTTCGGCACAGGAGGATCGAAGTCCCCACGTCCGACCCCTCGGCGTTCCTGCTCAACACATTGGGCAACCTGGGAGTCCCCTTAATCTCCCCAGATATGATTTTAGGCACCGTGGCTCAGGAGGCAGAGCATCAGACTTTGCCATGGGCAAACTATGGCCCAGGGGCCACAAACGGCCCGCTAGGTCCTAATCACAGCATGTTTCTCCTTTTGCTCTACTCAATGCAATACACGCTTGATCCAGTAGATGGCACTCTCCTAATCTGCACCAACAATCCTTTAACCCCCAACACCACCGCCGCCGCCACCACCTGCTTTTCAGTTGAGAGGCTTAGCAACCAACCTAAAATGGTTGTCAAACAAAAACAAGAAGGACTTGACTTCAATGACCCTTTGCCATCAATGCATTCACATACACATACTCAATTCAATTGCTGTAATGACAATAAGAGCTTCCTGATTCCTGATACATGTGTTCATTTTGCATTACCTAGGTATCAAGTATATGCAAACAACTTGGCTCTAGAGTTTCATTTGGTTTTAGTGCTACTGAGAGTGCTCCTTGATTTATTTACCAACCTGTCTTTACTTTAGTTTCAAGTGGTGGAGGATGCACTCTTCACAGCCATAACTGAGGTGAGTGTGTGTGTGTGTGTGTGTGTGTGTGTGTGTGTGGATGGGAGGCGCCTTGCACAATAAAAAACAAAAAAAAGAAACAAACAAAAAAAGAAAAAGTGCATGCAGAACACGGATCCACAAACATAACACCATTTTGAATTTTCCTGCAATTTCTAAATGAGCATTTCTAACAGTACTGTGGATCTCAGTGTATTATTCAACAAGACAGCAGCATGGTTGACCTGGAATACTTCATGGCACTTCACATTCATCCTCTCACTTGAAACACAAGTCATATTTCAGGTAACGCGTGGGAGCCAGGTGCAGAACATGAGCAGACAAAAGCTCCAGTGCAAAGGTATTTAACCAAAGAGGCTAAAGGCAAAGTCCGGTAAACAAGCAGGGGTCGAAATAATCATACAAGCATAAACAGGCGAGGCGTTTTCGTACAAGCAACGATCGCATACTGACAAAGGGCTTGAACAAACTTAAATACCTAATCTCCTGATCGAAAATAACAGACGTGTAGGCGTAAATTGTCAGACAACGAAATCAAAGAGGGAAGTTCTTGGGCTTGGGCGTGGCCCAGCGCACACATGTCTCAAGTAAACAGTTACATGAGGACCCAGTAGGGATCGCCAGGAAATGGCCCTCCCTGACAAGAATCCTGGCATCATAATTTTGAATAATGGTTTCCTGAGCTGAGAGATGCGCCTCAGAATGAGCTATTGTCTTCTTCTTGCCTGTTTTGTTGATGGGTGAAAGTCAGCAAACAGCCAGGAAGATGTCAGGCTGATGAAGACGAGCAAACGGGAGGAATTGTCACGGAGTGGCAGTCAACATAACTTTTCTCTGGAAACCAAAATAATAAACACAAGGCCATTTTTCCTTTGTTTGTCTGCGTTGTTTGCGCATCTGGATTCTGACGGTAAACACGAGGCTGGTGGCTGCCAGCGTTCCCCCGCCTGCCTCAAAACACGGGATCGCTTTGCTCCTACCGGCAAACGTGGGAGGCAGGGATCCCTTTTTTTTACGCCTCTCCAGTAGCACCGTAGCAGGATTGAGAGGAATCGCAGGAGGAGGCGGACGATCAACAGGGAGAGCAAAAAAATAAAAATAAAAAAAACGAGAAAAAGAAAAACAGCCTGGGTAGCCTGTGGCAATTTGCGTTGGCTCCAGAATTACAGTTCCACCAAGACGGAGAGGGAGAGTGTGTACTCTGTGAGTGAGAGCATGTGTGTGAGGGGCTAATGGAGTGTTGATTGCCTGACGGTAAGCAGGCATCAGAGGGTGATTGCAGCTCTACCACGTAACAGCTCGAAAACTGAGACACATTTCTCATTTGATCGCCGAGCGTC
>OMPJ01040646.1:0-10500 GCA_900312935.1 Carapus acus
ATAATATAATATAATATAATATAATATAATATAATATAATATAACATAATATAATATAATATAATAATTATTTATAATTTATATTATATAAATTATTATTAATAATATATTATTAATATATACTATTATTTTTTCTGTGTGCAGAGCTCGGCGGCAACCTGCACGTAAAAGATGCGCCGACTTGCATCTGTTGTGGTTTAGCCACAGGTTGCCGCATAACTTCAGCATGGTGTCGGCTCAGGTGATTGCGAAGGTTTGTGGTATTGTTGCAATATTTTAATACCGCCTGGCACAGCTTACACACGACTTGACTTTTGTTTATCTGTTTTCCGGGGTTACACTTAAACCCGTAATGAGCCCAAACGTCAGATCTTAAACTTGCAGGCGCCGATTCAAAACTGCTGCTATTTTCTCCCCGTACGCTTGCTTCCATGTTGTATTTTTGTACAATGCGGCTTCCGTCCGTACAACGCGAATCACACGGAGGTGTTGTTCACCGCGCCCCCCACTAGTTGAGGGCTTGAATCGATTCAGAGGCTTCTCTGAATCGATATTGAATCGTGAAAAAAAAAATTGCAATGCATTGATAAATCGATATTTTTACCCACCCCTAATTGAAACGTAGTTTGAAAATATCAAAGAATGCTGTCAGGTTATAATGTCTTCACGATTATGGCCTCAGACTCCCAAAAGAAAGAACACGCACCAAGATCGCGTCGGAACTATTATCTGCTTTGCCGCCATTTCTCCTCTGTGGCCCCGACAATCAGAGGCACGTCGGGCTGCCAAAATCGACGCACAACCTCATTTTGCTCCTGTCGCTTTGATCGATAACAGCTTTTCCCACCAGTGCGAATTTGCCGACACCCCACCACCACCACCACCACCCCGAGCTCCCCTCACACCCTCCCTCACCCCCAGGAAGACAGTGGAGGAGCGAGGAGCTCTTAACAAGGTCACCTGACGGGAAGCGATCGCTCATGCACGCACGCACGACTGCCTCGAGTCGTCGTGGTGAAAAACTGGGGGCAGAGCAACGTCGCTGTCAATCGCACGCCGGTCTTGCCTCTCTGCCCAAAAGAGTTTGCTTTTTTTTCCCGGTGATTCTATGAAAATGAAAAAAGAGAGGAAAACTACCAGGACTGAATGAGTTCATACTGGATCTTGGAGCTACAGACTAGAGAGATGTTGAAGTTTCCTCAAGGCAGCTGTTACTGGTTAATGGTTTCACTGCTGTGATAAGCTGGTGAATCCAAATCACTCCAAATGTTTTGGTTTCCTCCCTGCTGTTTTCCTTCTCTCTCTCTCTCTCTCTCTCTCACACACTCTCTCTCTCTCTCTCTCCCTCTCTCTCTCTCTCTGTGTGTGTGTTTGTGTGTCTGTGAATCAGTGTGAGGTCACTGGGTCTATTTATTGAGTTTATTTGTTTTGTCTGATGTAAATAAGAGTAGCAGCTGATGTATACATGTGTAGAAGTCCCGCTGCAGCTCATCTGTCCAATTCCATGTCTTACAAATGAATGTTTCGCTCCTTAAACCCTCTCACAGCCTTTGCTGTGACATTTTTGCGTATTTCACTTGAGTTATGGACGTTGCCATTTGAAGCGGGGAGGCAGCTCGGTCGTTATTCGTTCAGGTTTCACCAGTACAAATTTGGAGCTGCTCTTGAGGCAACTGATGTGTGTGTGTGTGTGTGTCTGTGTGTTTGCGGCGGGGGGGTGAGTACCCTCAGTGGTGATGTCCTCATTTTGATGAAAAATTTGAAATGTAGATCAAATCTGGTTCAATTACTCCCGCAACCCGGCTTCGTGCCCATTAGTGTTTTTTTTGAAGGGGAATGTAGCGAGGAAACACAAGTACTGTGTATTTTTGGGAGGCTTTGAAGCCAAACACTGCAAAGCTGTAGCCTCGGGATGCACATTATGTACCTGAATGTGAGAACATAAGTGGTGAAATGTTGATGTGGAGACAAAGAGGGAGCGGATGGAGTCGATGTTGCTTTTGCCAGTCAAATATTCAAACACCACATCAGATACATTTCATCCTTTTGATTCATCATCCATCCGTTCGATGGAATCCAATGTCACATTCAATACAGTAAAATACTGTACGTCAAACCCTGCGGCAGTCATCGTGTTTTCTCATCTGAGATCAAGTTAGTCACACCAGCCCTGCAGCGGGAGGTGTGTGTGACTCAGCCAGCTGGGCCAACAGCACTGTAAAAAGCTCAACATGTGTGTACATACGTGTGTGTGTGTGCGCATGTGTGTGTGGTGTGTGGTTCCAACAGGACCTTACCTTAGTGTGCCATCATCGTCGTTATTTTGGCTGAAGGAGGGACTTAAGCTCTGTCCCCCCCTGTCCTGTCTCGCTTGCTCTCTCTCTCTCTCTTTTCCTCCTCTCCCTCTCTCCCTCTATCCACCTCTCACCCCCGTCTCCCATCCAAAGTGTGACACTTTTCTAAAACTGTTGCTCTTTAGACATGATGAATAATACAACTGGGTAGGAGCTCGGCGTGATTCATTAGCCATCTGGCACAAAGACACACACACCCAAGCACACACACCACATACACGCACGCAGAAACCTGGGTGACATTTCTCTCACACTGTGTCTGTCTTTCCACATCAGAGCAATTTTGGTCTCAATCAACCAGTGTGTGTGTGTCCCTGTGGTATTTGTGTAGGCAGTGGTGTAACGTCATTGTCTGAACTATCAACAACTGACGCTGCAATCAAACGCATTGCTGCTGCCCCACCCATCCACATCTGCACCCGCAGGCCTGTCAAACTGCAAATGTAAAAGCAAAAAGTGAACTTTTCGTCGAAGAATTCGACGCTGAGATTTCAACTTTTCACCAACAGGCTGTGTAATGGAGCTTTGGTGCCGCCGCGGTCTCATTTCTCATTTTCCATGCTTAATGGAGCCTGAGAAACCGCGGGCAGGTGTGTGTTGCTGTGGGAGGAATCACGCTACTGACCTCTCAAACACAGTAACGTCGAGTAAATACCTGCGCCTGAAAAAATAAAACAGCACCGGCATGGCTGTTACAGCTTCATTTTCCGGAGCGTTAACAAATTTCATTTTCAGACGTCCATGACCGCGGCCAGAACTTCAGCTGAGACGGTCAGCAGTGTGCTGCAGCTGCCGCTGCTGCGGGCTGGTGTGTTTTTGTTCTGGTGCGTTTGGCGCTGTGTAGGTGGAGGTGTGTGTGGGAGCGGCTGCATTCTGTGCCTGTAATGAATTCAGCCTCTCAGGAGCTCGTTTGGAATAATGTTGTGCAGCAGAGCTTCGCTTAAAGAGCCAAGCAGCGTGAGATTTGCATCTCAGCATCACAGGAAGGGCTGTATGGACAGTGTGACGTGTGTGTGTGTGTATGCGTGTGTGTGTATGTGTCTGTGTGTGTGTGTCCGTGTGTTTGTGTGTCAGGCATGCCTGAGACAGCAGATGTGGCTTCCTCATTTGCAATTTTTCACCAATAAGGAACTTCTCTATATGTTACTGGCTAACTGATAGAAGAGTTGACAATCGTGACCAATAGGGGGCAGAATACTGAGTGTGTGTATGATTGTGCCTCCAAACAAGGCAAGTGGGCATAGAGCTATTGGACCAAAGCGTCCAATTGAGTCTCGTGTTGCTCAGTTGTAGCATTTGGAATTAGCATTCGATATTAGTATGAAAATGTAATATCGGTATCAGATTTTTTTGCTTTAATGCCGATAAAATAAAAAACGATAAAAATACAATAATGCTTGCGTTACTCTGAAATAGTGCCTATGCGCTCCTGAAGCGTTTACCGGCGCACATATCGGTATCGGCTGTTATCGGTATCGGTAAATTGAGAGTTGGACAATATCAGCATATCGGATATCGGCAAAAAAGCCAATATCGGACATCCCTATTTGGAATGATGGCATTCTTCATCGGAACATTTTTGCAAGGGAATTCTGACGTTGTTGAGTTCTGAGTTGTGTTTTTGTCCCAAGTCATTCGTGGTTTATCATCTGGATTGTCAGGATTTGTTTTGGTGACAGGAGCAACAATGCAGAATTGAAATCTTCATCTGTTCGTTTGTTGGCTGACTGACAAAACTTTTCATTTCATGTCCACTAGCCAAATCCTGTTGATCTTGGACTGTGTATGCGTGTGAGTGTGTGTGTGTCGGTTTGTGTCAGTTTGTGTGTCGCTGATTAGGGATTTTGTTCTAATAAGGTGCAACTTCCTCTAAACGGCCTTTGCTCCGTGAGTTTAGGAATAAAGGCTGCTTTCTCTCTCTCTCTCTCTCTCTCTCTCTCTCTGTCTCTCTCTGTCTCTCTCTCTCTCTCTCTCAATCAGTCGTACGCCTGCTCACTCCATCACTGCAAATTCAGACATACAATGATCAACATTTGTAAAGTGTCTGATTTACATCACATCACAAATGACATGCCAGTGTAACATGTTGCCTGATGAAATGTAATTATTCTGGAATTGCCTCAGATGGTTTATGTGTTGGTGTGCGTGCATCTATAACCACATTATTGTTCCAACATCTTTATTTGCTGTAAATACGCCAATTTAAGTTAATCTGATGATTTGTTTAATTACCTGAATTAGCCATAAGAAGTTTACTTCATGGTTGTAGTGTTGCACTTGTGCCAATCCAAAGCTCAGGAAAACAGCCCTGGTGCTGTTGGCCGCAGCTGCGCTGCTATTGTCCAATGGCAGAGGAGGAGAGGAGGTTTGCGTTTGCGATGGTCTTTTGTGGTTCGGATCATCGCAGGCAGTTTCTTGTCTCATTTATTTTGGTCTTGTCTGGCTTCCTGTTTACTGACACTGCCTGGTTCTTGATTCTTTTGCCCGAACGTCGAATCTTCAGGTTCTGTTTGTGTCTGTCTTGCTGTTTTGTTGCCTTAGACAATTTCTGGACTCTGGTTCAGCCCAACAGACTTCTAAAATATATGCCAGCGACTAACGCATTCCTGCTCTGCATTTGGTTTCTGCCCATTGTATCAATGACAAATGGGATCGAGAGAAGGAAGGCAGACATATTGTGTGTCCAGGGGACTGGATGACAAGGTTGCAAGGCCAGGAGCATTGGAGGGGGATGCAAACTGTTCTATCACAGTGTAGATGGAAAGCGGAATTGTAGGAAAAAAAAGTAGGAATCCTCTTGAATGAACACTTTGTCCAGAGAGTAATTGAGGTGATGTGTGTCACAAACTGACACAGACTCTCAAGGTTGTGGTTAGAAACTGAAGTAATGTTGAATGTGCACGTCCGAGCGCACGCCCCACAGGTTGGATGCATGTCTGAAGAGGAAGAGGACTTTGGAGTAAGTTGGATGAAGTTGTGGAGAGTGTCTCCAGGCAAAAGATTGGTCGTTGGAGCAGACCTCAATGGGCAAGTTGGAGAGGGGAACAGAGGAGACGAAGGCGCTGGGTAGATATGGTGTTAGAGAGAGGATAGAAATGTAGAAGTGAGTAATCAGAGTGCGCAAAGAAGAAGCACTCTGAGGACCTACTGAATGTGGAGGATGAGAGGACAGATGAAGGAACAGCTCTTGAGCAGGAAGTGCAGAGAATAAGTAAGACAGAAGTGAGAGAAGCCATGAAAAGGATGAAGGCTGGAAAGTTGCTTGGCCAAGACAACATACCTGTGGAGATATGGAGATGTCTGTGGGAGAGGTTAGTTCAATTTCCAGTCACGTTTAGAAAACAATCATGGGGGGGGCGAGAGGATGCCTGAGGAAAGGAGGGAATCTTTAAAGGTATCAAACTGTGGAGCCTCACAAATATAAATGTGTAGTGAAAATTACCTCAGTCAGACACACACACACACACACACACAGCTGAAGCAACCTTGCGGGCATCAAGGCTGCACTAACAACCATTTTAGTATTTTTCAGCATTTTTTAACATCTTACCAATGGGGGAAGAAATCATATTGAGAGGAAAGTCACATCCAACACATTTAACAGCAAAAAGGTCGTTTCATTTCAAGGTGAAACAACCGTCAAAGTAAATCAGCATTGATTATGGTGGTGGTGATGATGAGGATGATGATGATGGTGAATTATCTCCTGCAATCAGGATCCATGTGCACGTGCTCACTCATTCACCCACTCGCTCGCCTGCCCTCTCTCCCTCCCACTGCTTTCAGGAGAGAGAGATTGCGTGGGCCCACGCTTGAGTCCCTGCCATGTGCTTGCTACCCTCCTCCATAACACACACACGCACGCACACGCACGCACAGGCACAGGCGCACACACCCTCCTAGCACTGTCCAAAATGGAGCTTGCATAGACAGTATGTTCGTATAAATGTGTGTGTGTGTGCGTGTGTGTGTGTGTTTGTTTATTCTGAAAAATGATTTTGAGGATAATTATCACCTTTCAGCTAAACAATTTCTTGGCAAACGAAGCGGCAAAGATCGAACTCATCAGCAGGAGCATCATAGGGGCTCAGGGCTGTAGGGCTGTAATGACTTCCGAGGCAAAACACTCACTGTGAGGAAGCAAGCGAGCGAGCGAGCGCTGGATGCTGGCAGAGGAGTGTGTCTCGGATGTGTTAAAACACAGAGGCGCGCAGAGACAACCTCACCGTCTCAGTGTTTCTCATCGCCGTCGTCTGTTTCCTGTACTTTTGTCATCGGTAAAGGAAACAAACATGATTCCTGCTGCACCTCGGCAAAAGGCTGTCAGCGGCTGCTGAATGCCGCTTTTCAGTGTTGGTGTGTAGGCGGAGACACATCGGCTGTGCGTGCGTGCGTGTGTGTGTGTATTTGGTGTGTGGGCAGATGTGAGTGACGATGCCCAACAGGTATGTGCAGTATGGCTTTGGATTCTCTTTCTCTCTCTTTCTCTCTCCCGGTCGATTGCTCCGCTGGATGACAATCACCCATTTATCTCCATAAAAGCCGCAATTATTTCTCTCAAAAATGCGAGCGGCTGCGTCTGTCGGAGAAATGGAGCTTTCGGTTGTTCCGTCGCTGTTGTGTGCTTAAAATGAAAAGACGAGGAGAATAAAAATGGATATTGAGCCTGTGCAGTTGTGACATCAATGCATGAATGAGTGACTAAATAATCATGCAATATATGATATCAATGATCCAAAAAAAAAAAAAAAAAAAAAGGATCAAATACAGTGTGTGTGTTTGTGGGTGTATGTGTGTCCAATAGGATCTTGGCCACGGCAGGCGCCCATATGAACATCCCGGTCGACCTCAGGACCCTGAGAGCAGTTCGGGTCCTCAGACCTCTCAAGCTGGTCTCTGGGATCCCAAGTGAGTAAGACCGCGCACCCCAAACACACACTGTTTGGCAGCAGAGCATGCTGGACCCCAGAGGACTGTGATGTGGTTGGACATCAATATTTGTGTAAACAGATTTCTGCCTTTGTATGACGGAAATAGCTTCTCGATGTGTGTTTCGGCTCCGCCGTCACCCTAGCGTGTTTATCCTTGATGGAAACGCTGCGCATTGTATGAGTGTGTGTTTGTTTGGCCTTCAGGTCTGCAAATCGTGCTGAAGTCAATCATGAAGGCCATGATCCCGCTGCTCCAGATCGGCCTGCTGCTCTTCTTCGCCATCCTCATGTTTGCCATTATCGGTTTGGAGTTTTACAGCGGAAAGCTTCACCACACCTGCCAGCCCTCCATTGACATCCTGGGTAGGTTAAGGCCTAGACTTCGAAGTTCAAACTGAGCATTTGTTTGTGTGTGTCTGTGTGTGTGTGTGTGTGTACGGGCACGGCATGAAGAATAATGGCGGGATCTCGATGAATTTATAGTTTGCAGGGTGTGAAAGCAATGAGACAGAGGAGGAGGAGAGAAGGTTCTGGATGGAGTCCTAGGCTGGTGGGAGTGCACGTGTCAGCAGAGAGCGTCTTCAAAAAAATGAGAAATAAAGGAATAAAAACAAAACCCACTGAAAAGCGCTTTCACACAAGCGTTGGCACGGCGGGCTGCATCTCTAGGTAGATGTTATTGTTTGGTGTGTGCATTTTGGCCCAGATTTAGGTCACATGACAGGAAAAGCACAAACCACGGGAGTGTAGAAATTTAGTAGAACGGTGAGATTAAATTAAGAGCAGTAAATCTGTGTAACCCTAAACAATCTCCCCTTTTGGAAGTCTGCTTTCGTCACGCCTTCACGCCCGCTTTTCTTTGGCTGCCGCTTGGCTCTCTACGCGAACGGCATCATAGCATTGTTTGAGGCAGGGGGGTGTAATCGTTTCTTCAAAGGCAGAGGTGTGAGTGTCTCCGTGTCACACTCACGGGGTTTGGCACAATCGCAGCCAGCTCGGTGTTGTTTTTAGAGCCGCCGTGGCAGATTTTAGCGGCTGCTTAATTAGTCAATAGCCACACTGTAATCACAGCGGGCCACACCACAGTATTTACTGTCAGAGACGAGTGGCGCGGGCAAATTCGACGGCAAAGTTTGCCTGACATGAGAGAGAAAAATGCCATGCGACCGAAACTTGCCGCTCAACGTTCGACCGAGCCTGACTGTGGGTAGCGGGTGTGCCCGTGAAGGCCCCCAGCCTTCCGCTTTGCTGAATACCTCACCGTCGTCATCTGTCATTTCATGGACGTTAGACAAACGTCTCTGTCAGACAAAGGTCTCTGTGGACGAAACAAATCATTGTCATTCCAAGGACAGAAACTTCGGCTTTGTCTTCTCAACAATGAAACTCAACAATGAAAAGTTGTCGACACCTCATTTCATGGACAGAACAGGGGAAGTTTCACCGGCAGTGCCTGGATGACGTCTTCTCCATTTAGCCAGCAAATGAGCAGATGTTGCACACAAAATTCGCTCCCCCATTTCTGTCTATTCCTCAATTTAAAAAGTGTGTCCGTGTCGTCCTAAGGATGTACACAAATGTCTCGGTTGCGCAGGGCTCTTTCAGGACAGATGTCCCCTAGTGTGTTGTGAGGACGGAGTACGTCGGTCTGTGGTTCATTCTATGGATGAAATGCAAATGTGTCATTGTCAATTGTGAAACTGCTGCTCGTGTGTGCGTGCGTGTGTGTGTGTGTGTGTGTGTGTGTACAGCAGATGGTAAGAGAGTAAACTACGTGCGAGGTGTCAATCTGCGCGGCGTGCTGCCCGTATAGATTCTGTGAATGGAGCAGTCGGCTAGAACAGACGTGGCCGACTGCCCAGATTTACTGTTCTGCTCCGTCGGAAAGGAGAGACGAGTGTTGCCATTTCCTTTTCGACGTCAGACAACGAAACGGTGGACTCGTCCGAGCTGGCGTTTGCGTGCGGCGTGAGGAAGTGTCCGGAGAGGTACGACTGCAACGACACCTGGATCGGCCCCAACGACGGCATCACGCAGTTCGACAATATCCTATTCGCCGTGCTCACCGTCTTCCAGTGCATCACCATGGAGGGATGGACCGCCGTCCTCTACAACGTGAGTCCACCACAGGCAGAGGACAGATTGAGACTTGGTCAAGGAACCAAGGTGTTGCTGGTTTGACTGAGGGCTCCTTGCACTGCAGTGTCCAAAGAGCCCCTGAGCAAGACATTGAACCTGTAACTAGGGCTGGGTATTGTTAAGGACCTCACGATTCGATTCGATTTCAACTCCTTGGGTAACAATTCGATTCGATTTCGATTCGATTCGATATTGTTTTAAACACTTCGATATCGATTCAGTAATAAGTCAAAATGCACAAATAATTGATAATGTTGATAATCTAATTTCAAAATGTATTTTTTTTCCTGCCCATATGAACAGCCAAGGTATATCATAGCATTTTTTAGCGCTAAAACATCTGTCAATAGCATGAATTAGCACAACAATGTGTGCTGAATATGGAATACAAAAGTAAAAAATATGACAGTACTGTATTAAAACTAAAGTGCATGTAATCTTTAATTATATTTCTTTTCTCTTGGCAATTGTGTTGTAACTCACAACATTTCTGAGCAATGAAACATTTGAATATAAAGCAGTTACACAATAATGCTACCTATTAGGGCTGGGAATTGAAAGGAACCTCTCGATGCGATTTTGATTCTTTAGGGTTAAGTTTATCGTGTTACTCTTGTCGCTTTGTTCCCTGTTTAAGTGGGAACTGGAAGTAATTCCAGACATCGGAACTCTTTCAACCGTTAGCCATTTTGTGGTTGCGGACGCCTGCAGCTTCCGTACATAAAACGTGATTCACAAGATGTTGCGCCAGGGGGTGAATCGATTCAGCCGTAGTGCTGAATCGATATCGAATCGAAGGGGAGATAATTTCGGTGCATCGATTTTTCGATATTTTTACCTGTAACTGCTCCATTTTAACAACAAAGGCAATGGCGTAATTTTTGTTAGTGTTGATTAAGTGTTGTCAAACTTTGGTTTTGTAGGCACTGATATAGTGATTGTTTAGAAAAAAAGTAGCTGCGGGAATTTGGTGCAAGTTGATAATAGGAATTTTTTTTTTTCATTTAGCAGTGACAGAAATAGTAAGAAACGCGGGAAGCAGGCATGTGTTTGGTGCCCGGCCAGTTACAAATATT
>OMPJ01040648.1:0-20750 GCA_900312935.1 Carapus acus
CTAGTCCTCGGCCTCCCTCTTTCCGCTTAGTGTACAGTCTCAGGGTGCTGGACTTGGGATGAAACCCTCCGTGCATCGTGAGGAGCTTTCTTGTCTTTATGTCTGTGGCTTCTATCTCCTCCTTTGGCCAGTTTATGATCCCCGCTGGGTATCTGATGACTAGCATTGCGTACATGTTGATGGCTCTGACCTTGTTTCTACCATTCAGCTGACTCTTTAGGACTTGCCTCACTCTCTGGAGATATTTGGTTGTGGCTGACTTCCTAGTGGCCTCCTCGTGATTTCCATTAGCCTGTGGGATACCGAGGTACTTGTAGCTGTCTTGGATGTCACCTATGTTGCCCTCTGGTAGGTCGATCCCCTCAGTTCTGGTCATCTTGCCTCTCTTGGAGACCATCCCGCCACACTTGTCCAACCCAAATGACATCCCGATGTCATTGCTGTACATCCTGGTGGTGTGGATCAGTGAGTCAATTGCTCGCTCATTTTTTGCGTACAGCTTGATGTCATCCATGTAGAGTAGATGGCTGATTGTCGCCCCATTACGGAGTTGGTATCCGTAGCCACTCTTTGCAATGATCTGACTGAGGGGGTTCAGGCCTATGCAGAACAGCAGTGGTGACAGTGCATCCCCTTGGTATATGCCGCACTTTACACAGACTTGGGTGATCGGCTTTGAGTTGGCCTCTAGGGTTGTCTTCCACATCGCCATCGAGTTCTGTATCAGTGATGGTATCTGAAAGGATTGTCCTCAGAGCCGCATTCACATCTGCTTGTAGATCTTCTGAGGGTACTTGACAATTCTTCGGTATTCTGCAGGGGCTCCAGGACTCTATCTGGTTCACAATCTTACTTCTCAGGTCAGCTGCTCTTGTATTGAGGCTGTTTGTATTTATTGGGGCTTGGTACCCAATCTCGAATTGTGGGGGGGGATAATGACACCCTCCCGCTGACCGTGCGTCCTGGCTCCCCCTTGCCGTAGCATTGTAGTTGTATCTCGTCAATCTCTAGTTGTGATAGTAGCATTTGATTACGGATGTTGGAGCACTGAGCGAGTAACTGTTTCTTGGTGAGCAAAGCAAAATTTCAAAGTACCCATTGTTCCCACATTCGTTGCATATATCCCCTCTCTCTGGGATTGCTTGTATAATAGCACTCCAACAATTCTGTGTTTTCCACCCTTGTCCATTGCCCATTTGGGCAATCTGACGACCTTGTTAACCCCGGTGACCCGAGCTGGTATGACTATCAGAATTGTGTACGCTCATTTTTCCTGAGGTAGGCATTAGGGGTCTTGCCGAAGGACCCTTGCTGGATGTTCACCCTGACCGGGGTTTGAACCCCTGATCTCCCATGTCACAATCAGTGGTCTTAACCACTGTACTATCAGCTTTATTTCTTACTGTTATTGTACATGTTTTAAGGCCATAAAACCCCTGACCACACACTTTTATACACTTTTCTCAGACTGACATTAACATTTTCTCACATTTGTCTCTTATCTAAACACTCTCAAAGTTCAAACTTCACAAAAAAACAACAACAGAAAAACAAGTACATTCCAGTGTGAGTAAATGAAGCCAAAGTAAATGAAACCTGTTTTCAAGCCCAAACATTTTTAAAACAAATTCAATTTTAATGATCAATCCAGTGGAATGTTCTTTTTCCTGCTATCACTGATCCACATAGCTAAAGCAGACTCCATCTTTATGATGGTCTTGTTGCGGACAGCTACAACCCTTTTTGCATCCCCTATTGCTGCTGTCGTCCTTATGTTATTTTCCTCCTTCTTTATGTAACAAACCGACAATTAATCTATTCCATAATAGTGCCCTACAGCCGCTTAACTTCTACCATCCTTTAGTCTGTCCCGAAGTCCAACTTTTTCTGCAACGGTTAGCATCTTCCTCTGGCTTTTGGGTGCGTCCGCCGGTGCCTTTTCATCGATATTGTGTTTTTTTAATTTCTTGTATTGAACTTGCAAACATCCAGTGCAGCACTTCTGAGTCACACTGCTAGTGATAGAACATTTATGTAAATCTGGCTAGCCGAACACATTGTGTGCTCCCATAACTAATCAGGACGTAGAACACGTGTGGTTCTCCCTTAGTTGATCAGGACGCAGAACTTGTGTGTGGTTCTCCCTTAGCTAATCAGGACACAGAACACATGTGGGGTTCTCTCTTAGCTAATCAGGACGCCAAACACAATGCACGGTCATACTGTACGCTGAAAAGAAAAAGAAAAAAAAGGAGAAAAAAGAGGTAAAAAAAAGCGTGCAAAATTACACAAAAAAAATTTAAAAGAAAATGCGAGGCAGGAGGAAAGGTGGCAGCGAGGAAAGGTGAACCGCGTTATAGTGAGGGATGACTGTATATATATTCACACACACATACACACATACCCACACATATATACTCTATATACTGTATAATATATATAGATAGACAAATAGATAGATATACACCATGTATCTATTTGGCAATGAAAACAGATTCGGATGCAGATTCTGAAAACATCATCCTGTCTGTTATCAGACTTACTGTCAAGTTTGTCACTAAACAAGGAGTTTGACGCCAGGTCTTTTCCATCAATAGTAGGCTGCATTACGTGAAAACCACAATTGAGAGGTCAGGATGGTAGTAGCTCAGACTGTAATAACTTTGCTTGGGAAGTTGGGAGTGGCAGGTTTAAGTCTCACATGGACCAAATGGCAGGGCCTGCATTGGTGGCTGTAGAGGACCAGATCCACCTCCTGCGCACTGCCGACATACCATTGAGCAACGCACTGGAGCCCAGCACTTGCTCACCTGGCACCAAACTCGACTGCCCACTGCTGGGTGTTTCACTGCATAGACTGTATGAAACATACAGACCCTACCAAAAAACATGTCTGAAAGATTGAAGATTAATTCTCCTCATTTGACTGCAGTCGTCATCAATTGTATCACAAAGAGACAGTTTCACAAAGTTATTGGAGTGATAAATGTCCACGGTCTACACCTAAGCTTTACAGGGTTAAGGTTGGTTCTCTGGTTAGTAATAGTGAGTGTCAAATGAAGGATGGGGCATTGCAGCTCACTTCACCCTCCTGGCACAAGAGGTACACGGCGCTGTAGAGACATTCATAGAGTCAAGGCCCAACATTCATAGTCAACGCTCAGCACCTCTGGCACTCATGCCCCCTCTCCCTGCCCTACGAAGCCGCCATGCTCCATCACTCTATTTCATCACAACATCCACCTGCTTGTTTTGTAAATGTATCTCTAACTTATATGTAAAGGTGAAATGCTGAAATTAATTTCAGCCCCCGAAAGGAAAACTTCCAATTCACACACATATTTTTTCATCATAGACATTCATGGAAATTACATGCATGAAGGCGTATACACACACAAGTACAATCTGAAACCATGTCATATATATAGTATGGGAGGGATTCCGGACTTTAGGGCCTGCACCTCAACGCCACTTCAAGTTAGGTGCCTGGGGCACCTCAGTAGTGCTAAGGAGGTGAGCTGGAATCTCTCCAGCCAAAGGTCCGGCCTCCAGTCAGTTTTGATCTGTTCCTACTCTTGAGGCCATGTTGCTCTCTCTCTCTCTCTCTCTCTCTCTCTCTCTCTCTCTCTCTCATATTAAACTATTATTGTAGTAACGTTGCATCAACATATTAGTGGAATCTGTTCATTTGAATTAACTCACAAATTTTTTGTGATTAATTTTACTGTAGGTAGGTAGTTGGTCGGTAGGCAGGCAGGCAGGCAGGCAGGCAGGTAGGTAGATAGGTAGGTAGGTAGGTAGGTAGGTAGGTAGGTAGGTAGGTAGGTAGGTAGATAGATAGAGACTTACTCATCCAATTTCTGACATTCAGAAAACTTTGCTGGCTTGTCAGATCAAACATCAGCAAGAAACCCATGGCATCTCTGAAGAAAGCAGTGGTCAGGCTACGAAACCTGGAAAGACACGCAAATAAATACATACCTAACAATCTAAATGCATTTAAAATTTTAAAGTTGGAGTTTTACACAAGACTTCTCTTTCTATCCACCCTGTCCAAAAGTTGACTGATTGATTGATTAAGATTGCAAATACTATTTAGTGGAATTGGTTGTTTCTGCTGGGCTCAGCCTTGGAGATAGGGCAAAGAGCTTGAACATACAGGAGAGATGGTTTGGACGCTTTGTAGCTTTGGAGGTGCTGTGGTCGTGTTTGTCTGAGAGGTGGCTCAGCAGCAATCCCAGGACATGCAGGAGAGATCATATCTCTGCACTGGCCTCAGAGAGCCTCAGGATCGTCCCATAAAAGCCAGGGTAAGTGGCTGGGGAGATGGCTACCTCTCAAATACCAATGGTTATAGAGGAATATTTGGCTTTGCTGCCATTTGATTTTCAAGCCATAAACAGGGAGTCCCTGAGTAACGTCGTATCCGACACTATGTCGTTTTTGTGGTTACGTTGCTGGCGTTGGTGTTAAAAACACAGTGCAAGATCAGAATGGTAGAGTGGGCACAGGGCAAACATACCTCTCCTGTCCTGCTGTGTCCCAGAGCTGGAGATGAACTTTGAATGTTTTCCCTGTGGTCGCTCCATTAGAGTTGGATGCTGTATACAGCTGTGAAAAAATAAAGCTGAAACTATATATCATTTGGGCAACTGAGGATGGAATGTAATTTCTCCATTTATGTTTGAGTGTTCAATTTTACATAGGAATTTTGACAGTTTATTGGTCATTGATCTATTGGTCAAGGAAATGTGAAGGCCCAGCAGCTTAAAGCAGTGTTTCCCAACCTTTTTTCAGCCACAGCACATTTCGACTTTGTTAAGATTTCCACGGCACACCCGCGAGTTGTCGAAGGGTGTGGGGGGTGTGCGCGACAATTTTTTAGCTTGGCCGCGAGTTGTCGGCGGGGGTGGGCGGGGCGGCACGTGACTACTTTCTTTGCGGCACATCAAACGACTTCCCGCGGCACACTGGTGTATGGGCACACCGGTTGAAAAAGGCTGGCTTAAAGAATGCTACAGAAACAAAGGAAGGGGAGAACCAAAAAAAGAATACATATGTTGTGGTCAAGCCAGAATCAGGACCAGCTTTATTGCCAGGTTTGACACAAAAGTGTCAACCAACACATTGAGTTGTGTGTTGAACAACTGTAGGTGTAGGTGTTGGGGTGGTAATGGATGGCTGGTCTTTTGTGCAACTGCAGGGTGAGAAGGAGAAGCCAGAGTGCGATCGTCTGATATATTTTTTAATATTTTCTCAGTCAAACATATATTTTTTTAATCTCTGTGTTCAGGGCTGCAGGAGAAATTGCCCATTATTTTAATTGGATAACAATAGCCTATGTTGGCTTATTATCTTCACATTTAGTTGAATTCAGTCTTTAAATATATTATATGGCTCTCACTGAAATTAATTTCCAAATATTTTGCTTTCTTGGCTCTCTGAGTCAAAAAGGTTCCCGACCCCTAAAGTAGACAGTCAGAGTCTATAGGATGAACTCACAGAGATCCAAGATATCATTAGTAACAGTGGCAAGGAAAAACTTCCTTAAAAGGATAGAAACCTTGGGCAGGCCAGGCTCCAGGTGGGAGGCCAACAGCCTCTGCTAGCTTATTACTGGCCTGCTTGCATAGCGCGTTCTGCACTCCAGTAGACATTCCCATTAAGCTGACTCAGCTTCCTCAGGTTTGGGATAAACCAAGGTTTAACCAAGGTTTTCCTCATTACGAACCCCCCACCACTCATATGCCAGGAACGTTTTTCTCTCTGTAAATACTTGCCCTCTTTGCGTTATCCCCGCTGCTTATATATGTATAAAGTTTATTTTATTTTCAAATCTAGACTGTGCAGGCTATATACCAGTGCGCTCTTAAGTCCGAAATTCATGGTAAGTTGTGTCAAATAATGCAGGTTGCTCATTTCCTGATATTCGGACACTTTCCCGCTTTGGAAACTGTCCAACTGAGCACCGGTTGTAGGTACAACATCATTCTGTAGGTTTGGAATCTGATCCTCTATAGGTCCGCAATCTCATCCTCCACCACAGACAAGTTCACATAACAGCTGCATTTTTGATTAAAGTGAATCAACCTGAAAATTGTTGCTGATTGGGTGGCACACCAATGAAGCAACTGGCTCCAGTTCAGTGAAGTCTTGAAGGCATTTGCCAAACCAATCAACAACTGTTGATTCACCCGGTACAACCACAACCTGCTTCTGAACACAGACAAGGCCAAGGAATTCATTGTCGATTTCAGGAGGAAGACTCACCTCATGCCTCTTCAAATTGATGGGAACTGTGTGGAGAGGGTCTCTGATTTTTGATTCTTAGAAGTCTACATCAGAACGGATCTGACCTGGGGACCTCACACTGCTGGATTTGTGAAGAAGGCTCAGAGGAGACTATTTCCTTCGGGTTCTCAGGGGATACAATATCTCAGAGAAACTTCTGATATCTTTTCATCGCTACACAGTAGAGAGGATCCTCACCCACTGCCTCCGTGCATGGTTCTTTGACAGAATTGTAGCGCAGAGGAAGGAAGTCCAGTCATAAATCTACCGATTCATGTATTGTTGCTGATCTTAACAGTAAAGACTTCATGACTGTCTTCGATGACAAAATCCTAACAACATGAAACAAATTGGGTGCTCTGAGTCACACAGCCACAGTTGCGCAGGATCTGGCCCAGGGCTCAGGGTCCCTACAACCTTGTCCATCCCTTGACTGCTTCTCACCTATCACCCTCCCTGGATTAACCATGATGGTCTCCTCAGCTTAATCAACAACCTGTATGTTAGACGCTTTTCCAACTAGCCTGTTCAAAGAAGCCCTTCCCTTAATAGGAACATCGGTATTTGATATGACTGATATGAAAAAAATATATAATATAAGAAAACACCCTTGATCCAGGGGTCTTGGCTAACTACTGTCTTGTTTCTAATCTTCCTTTTCTCTCCAAGATCCAGGAGAAAGTTGTCACCAAACAGTTATGCAACTACCTGCAGAGCAGTTTAATCCAGTCAGGTTTCAGAATGCATCACAGCACAGAGACTGCACTTGTAAAGGTCACCAATGACCTCTTAAATGCTTTAGATAAAGGTCTCGCTTCTGTCCATGATCTTCTTGATCTCAGCGTCGCATTCAACACCATCGACCATCTGATTATTCTACAGAGGCTGGAAGATCTGATCGACATCAAAGGAACCGCCTTAAGCTGGTTTAAGTCACATCTATCAGATAGACTTCAGATTGTACAGGTTAACAATGTGTTTTCTGAGCACACAAGGGTTAGAGATGGAGTTCCACAGGGCTCCGTACTTGGACCGATTCTATTCACCCTATATATGCTCCCTCTACATGGCATCATTAGAAAACACTCCATCAACTTCCATGCCTATGCTGATGATACACGACTGTATCTATCGGTGAAACCTGAGGAAACGAACCATCTGGCTAAACTTCAGGCTTGCATTAGGGACATAAAAACGAGGATGACCCGTAACTTTCTGTTGCTCAACGCAGATGAAATGAAGTTTTGAAGTTATTTTTGAAGTTATTTTTGTAGGTCCAGAGCACCAATGAAACTCCTTATGTAATGATATTGGTACTTTGGGTGGCTTTACCTTGGCCTCCAGCACCACCATCAAAGATTTAGGAGTCATCTTCCATCAAGACCTGTCACTGATTGCCCACATTAAACAAATGTCAAGAACCGCCTTCTTTCACTTTCATAACATTGCTATGGTCAGGCACATGCTGTCATTGAAAGATGCTGAAAAGTTAATTGATGCTTTTGTTGCCTCCAGGCTGGATTGCAGTAATTCTTTATTTAGCAGGCTGCAGCAACAAGACACTGAGGCCTCTCCAGCTGGTTCAGAATGCTGCAACACGAATACTGACAGGAACTAAGAAAACATCTCCCCAGTGTTAGCTATTATGCACTGGCTGCCTATAAAATCGAGAATATAATTTAAAATCCTGCTCCTCACTTACAAATCGCTCAATAATCAGGCATCCAACCAGAGCTCTGCGATCTGAAAAAGCAGGATCTCGTCTTCGCCTCACTTGCATCCATCCTTTACCTGCATCCCTGTCTCCTGAGTGCATGCAACTAATTAGGCTTCCTCCCCAGAGTTTTGTCTTGTGCTTTATTAATACACAGCCGGCAGCTAGAACACCACCAGTGTTCCCTCTCTCTTTCAACCCATCCAGCCAAGGCAATTGGCCGCCCACCTGCAGCCCGCCCTGCCCATGGTTTCTTCCTTTTATGGAAGTTTGTCCTTGCCACTGTTGCTGATGGGGGATATGATGAGTCTCTGTGTGTCCATCCCATACACCTTGACTGTCTACGTGTTGAGGAGCACTAACTGCTCCATTTTGTAAAGCGCCTGATTTCTGTTATGATTTGGCACTATAAAAATTACATTGACTTGACTTGACTTGCAGGAGAAATGCACACAGGATCCTTCAGGACCCTTTACACCTGGTTCACAGACAGTCTGAACATCTGCGCTCTGGCAGGCGTTTTAGGGCAATTAAAACAAGGGTCACCAGACTTACACCAGCTTTTACCCAGCAGCTATGAGTCACCTCAATACTATTAAATTCTGGTCAACCCTTCCTACTCTATCATCCCTGCTACTATTTATACCAGGGGTCGGCATCCCGCAGCTCTGGAGCCGTATGCGGCTCTTAAGCACTGTCCCACTGGCTCCCTGGAGCATTTTCAAAAATGAGTGAAAATTGATAAAAATGGGACAAATATAATGTTTTTGTTTTTATATGGTTTTTCTGAGAGGCAAAATGTGACAAAAATATTCCAAACGTTCTTCCAATGCTGTAAAAATGTTAAGAATAAATATTTGATTCATTAATAAGGCTTATATAAGGCTTTTAAATCTCTTTGCGGCTCCAGACAGATTAGTTTTTTGCTTTTTTGGTCCAATGTAGCTCTTTCAACATTTTGGGTTGCCAACACCTGATTTATACTATACTGTATAGTATACTATATATACTATACTGTATATATTGTCTGTATATATTTCCTCTGTTTATACATTTTCTTTTTCCTTTTTTATTTCTTTGTTTTTCACTCTTATTCTTTTTGCACTGAAACTCAGCACCTTAATTTGATTGCACAATGCAATAGCTGTAATGACAGTAAAAGATTCCTGATTCCTGATCGAAGGCATTGTTTTTTACAACCATATTCTTGGGCGACATTGTGAGTTTTCGTTACACATCAAAAAAACATAGAAAGGCATACATGATTGCACAGATGCATCCGCGATAGGGGAACAACACAACATGGTCCCATTGTACTGCACAGCATGCAGTTCACAAGTAATGATGCTGTTCGTAAACTGAACTCTTGCTCCTCTGGCGTGCTCTTCACCTACTGGCTGATTCAATTCACATTGTATGCATGCTTTTGTAGCAATGATGATGTACGGCCACAAAACCACTATGATGGCTACATGTGCAAATACTCCAAAGTACCCAAGAGAAATCAAGTTGTGAATGCTGTATTTCTCATCCTATGACGATCATGATGTGGTCATTTACACCACAGCACACCAGTCACAAGTCATTTCACACTCCGATTTGGCTCCGAAATGAACCCATGAAGTGAGAACAAAGTGCAAGTTATGGGGCCCACCTATCTATTTCGATCATTATCTATGCAATGAAAACAACAGACTCGATCCAAACCTCGGTGACTATTTCATGCTACCAAGAATGCATTGGAAAGTACTGTATATAACAATGACGAAATAAAGAGTGAAATTTTTTTTGAAAACCTGAGGAGCGTATGGTACTGGTTGGTAAGGTTTTGTCCAAATCCCGCTCTGAAAATGTGGAAACCTTGAAACTAAGACAATTTTACTTCCCTGGAGAACTGCAAAGCATCATTATGGATGACATGTATACTAGGAGTGGGTAAAAATATCGATTCATCAATGCTTTGCAATTTATTTTTTCACAATTCAATTCAGTGGCTTCTCTGAGTCGATTCAAGCCCTTAACCAGTAGGGGGCGCGGTGAGGCGCAGCTCTACTTTTTTTCATAGAGGCACCTCAGCCAGCCATGCACTCAAGAAGAAACTGGAGTTGCTGGACCTCCCACTGCACAAATTAGTGACTGATGTGCCAACACGCTGGAACAGTGCATTAGACATGTTGGAAAGATTTTTGGAGCAGCAACCAGCCAGCAGCAGAGGATGTCGCACAGGCTCTGAGGCCACTGAAGAAAGCTACCTGTACCTTGGTACCAGCTCAGGGATGACCTCAGAATGGGCAGCCCCCTCACTCTTGAGGCCTTTCCTTCCTGCATGACATGGTGTGCATACTTCCATGTGTGTATTTGTAAGAGTGAAAATTGTAATTTCCCCCTCAGGGCATTAATAAAGTGTATCTTCTCCCCTCTTCTCTTACCTTTGGTCCACTGACGCGGATACGCAGTACATGACTTGCATACCATGTTAAGCGTCCCAGCTTTATCGTGGTCACCATGTTTGATATCAAAAGAAGCATGGTAAGCATGCTTTATGAAATGACTGCATTCGACTAAATTCCTGTTAGAAACAATGGTGTATTCAATGCAGCACAATATGTCAGGCTTAGTTTTTGCAAGATCTTCTCATCAAAGCCATTCACGAAAAAATATGATGAAAGAAATATTAAAGAATTTTGCATCATATGACATGATCGTCATATGTAGCTTAGTTCAAAAAGTTGACCCGATTGAGCAAGACCAATGTCATTTTGAATTCAGCAGATCAGAATTATCCTGAATCACCTAAAAAAACTTACACAATTAAATTGATCTTGACCAGTGTAATCATTGAATAAAATACACATGCATTTCATGACACTGAGAAAGGCAATCTTTTAGTTTCATTAGATTTTCCAAAACAGTGACCTCCACGAATACAAAGAGTTTATAAGCGATCACATCAGCAGGTGCACACACATATATACACCTCCAAAGACTGTTTGTGTGTTCCCCAACTAAAAACCCTGGTTCGACAGGGACATACTGTAAATCAGAAAATCAAGGCCTTCAAGGCTTGTGAGGAGTATAAGAGAGTCTGCAGAGGTCCATCAGGGCAGCACATAGGGCTCGCTCCAAAAAACTGGAGGAACACTATCTCAACCACAACATAAGGAAAGAATCCAGTCTGTCACCAACTACAGGAGAGCCACAACTACCATAGATACCAAAAAGGCCACCCTTCCAAACAGCATTAACACATTCTAAACCAAATTTCACTGGCTGAACATGGACACACCCTCAAAACTGCCTTGTGGACCCGTTTACACTGTCTTTCTGCTGACTGCGAAAAACGCTCAATGCCATTGCTCCTCTAATGAGGAATTTTGTTGTGCCATAATTATTTTGTTGTGCGGCACAATGACAATAAAATCATTCTATTCTACAGTATTCTATTCTATTCTATTCTATTCTATTCTATTCTATTCTATGATAAAACAGAGGAGACAGGCTCTGTTGTATAAGTCACAGACCAGTGAATTGAGGAAAACCCTGCAAAGACTCGAGAGGACATGGCTCGCCACTAAGTTAGATGAATCTCGCTTAGCCTGGCAAGACAGCCTGAAAACGTATAGAAAGACCCTTTGTAATGTCAGAGCCACCTATCACTCCTCATCAGTCAAGGATGATAGAAATAACCAAAGGCTCCTTAGTTTACTTGGTGTCATGAATCTACTGATCCATGTATTCGTAAAGATTTTGGCAGCAACGACTTCACGCGCTTCTTAAATAAATAAATTGTAGCTATAAGAAACAAAATTAATGATCTCATTCCCTAAAATGTGGTGGTGAAAGTCGTCGTGGTTAAAGGTGGAGCTTAGCCGGAAGGCAAAGCTCTCAATTTACCGGTCGATTTACATTCCTACTCTCACCTATGGCCATGAACTTTGGGTCATGACCGAAAGGATAAGATCTCGGGTACAAGTGGCCGAAATGAGTTTTCATCACCATTCAAAGCCATCATCATTCAGTTGTGTGACTGCCAACAGAGCAATGGTTTATTTGAACTTCGGTTGGTATGGTTAATTTGGAACTTCAGTCAGGTTACAGAGTGCATCACAACACCAATGCAGCACTGGTGAAGCTCCCAAAAGACCTCTTAATTAGTTCAGAAAAGGGGTTATTTCTGTGCTTGTTTTTCTGGATATCAGTGCTGCATTTGGCACCCATTGGATCCTTCTTCAGAGGCTAGAAGATCTAATCAGCATCAAAGGAACAGCTTTAATATTTCAGACAAATTTCAGTTTGTACATGCTGTATCCCCAATGACGGAGTTTCTCAACTCGTGGGTCGCGTCCCAAAAGTAGGTCACGGACCCCTTTTCAGTGGGTTCCGGGCCTTTTGGGAAAAAATGCTTTGCAAAAAAATTTAACTGAGCCCTGTACTGCGGGCTTAGACCCACCATTTCAAACCATAGAAAAAGACCTGCAAAGTTTCGCAGAAACAGTGAAGAATATATGAGATATGGATTTTCCTATCTTGAGGAAAGCGTCTCGTTGCCAAGCAGCTAAGATGCTAGTTGAGTTGTCATATGACCGCATGCTGAAAAAAAAATTCATGGAGATAAGCCTACTCCATTTGTAGTGCGTTATTGTGATGAGCGAGTATCCTTCCCTTGCCACTCAAGCAGTAAAGATCCTCTACTATTCAGCACTACCTATCTCTGTGAGTGTGGCTTCCAAGCTCTAGTTCAGCTGAAGAAAAAGAACAGGGGCTAAAACCGATTCTGTTCACTGTGTATATGCTTCCTCTAGGTAGTACTCTCAGGAAACACTTTTCATCAATTCAGTCAGTTTTCATTGTTATGCAGGTATTATCTTTGATCATGATATTCTCAATTCTCACACCTACAGCCTGGCTTGCCCGAAGTTTCTCCCCTTTTATGAAAGTTTTTCCTTGCCACTGTTGCTAAAGGGGGATATGTTGAGTCTCTGTATGTCCATCCAGTAGACCTAGACGGTTAACATGCTGAGGAGCACTTCCTGCTCCATTTTGTAGAGCGCCATGAGATCACTTTTGTTACGATTTGGTGCTATACAAATTAAATTGACTTGGCTTGACACAAAACAGATGTCAAGAACTGCCTTATTTCACCTTCGACACATCGCCAAGGTTAGGCACACGCTGTCTCTAAAAGATGCTGAAAAACTCATTCATGCTTTTCTTAATTTCTGGCCGGATTACTGTAATTCTTTATTATCAAGCCGTAGCAACATGTCGCTAAAGCCTCTCCATCTGGTTCAGAATGCTGCTGCATGTGTATTAACAGGAACTAGGAGAAAAGACCACATTTCTCCATGTTAGCCTCTCTGCACAGGCTGCCTAAAAAATCAAGAATAGATTTTAAATTGTTTCTCCTCACCTGTAAGGTGCTAAATAGGCATGCACCATCATATATAAAGAGCTGATTGAGTCCATCCAACCAGAACTCTGCAATCCCACAACGCAGGTTTGCTTGCGATTCCTTAAATTTGTAGAGATCGAATGGGATACAGAGCCTTTAACTATCAGGCTCCCATCTTATAGAACAATTTTCCAGTTGTTCCATTGGAGCACTGAATGAATTGCCTCGTAAAACCTAGCTATGACACTGTCTAGTGATAGCGGTTTTGTTCAGTGGTGAATAATTCTGAGGAAGGTAAGGTTATTGAGAAGTGGTCTGATAGAGCAGGAATCTAAGGGAAAACCATCAAGTGCTGGATTACATTACCGTACCTTAAAACAGTGTTTCCCAAGAGTACAGCAGTGATAAAAAGGCAGTGCTGGGGTTATCATTCTCAACATCCACATGAATATTGAAATCATTGACCATAATCACTTCAACTGTCCTGAGAATTAAGAAACCCTGACATCTCACCTAGAAACTCAGAGTACGGGCCCTGAGGCCAGGAAACTGTAACAAATAAGATGAGTTGCAGTGCTTCCCAGGTAGGGTGTGACAAAGTAAGAGCAAGGCTTTCGAAGGAGTTGTGGTGAGCTTTAGGATCAGGTTTCATTAAAAGGCTAGGGCTGAAAATGGATGCAACCCCACCTCCAGTGTCTCGAGGAACGTGAGGAGTGGCTTCATTTAGGCTGACATACTCGTCGGAGCCAGGTTTCAGAAGACACAATAGATCAATGTGACACTCAGATCTTTAACTAATGTAGCTTCCATTGACAGGGATATAATGTTCAGTAATCTACATTTGATTGCCAATGTTATGTTACAAAGAAGCAGTAGTGGTGGAGCGTGCCGTTCTCATGTGGATGCACCGAGGGGCATGTAGTACTGTACCTCTGCCTCCAGGTCTCAATTCTAAATCATCACGAGTTAGTAAACTTGGCCATGTTTCTAGCTATAAGGGCTGTACCCTCCAAAGTGGGATGTATGCCATCCCTCCTAATCAGACTAGGTTTTCCCCAGAAAGTCTGCCGATTATTAATGAAGTCTAAATCATTTCCGGGACACCACCTTGACAGCCAGTGGTTAAAAGCTGACATGTGGCTGTATGTGTCCTCACTGGTCATGTGTGGTAGGAGTCCAGAGAAATTACCCTGTTTGACAATGTTTTTGTGTAAGTGCACACCAACTCAGCTTTGATTTTTGTGATCTCAAAATGGGGTAGCTGGGTGTAATTATCGCTGGTGTGACTAATAATTTCATCATATTTACGCTTATCCTTTGCCATCAGTTGATATGATTCAATGTGTTCCGCTCTGGCCTCGGGAATACACTTGACTATGGACCCTGGCGTTGCGGTTTTCACATTTCTTACTACTGAGCTGCCAGTATTAACAGTTGGATTCTCATTGGTGTCTCGCTGAGTGGGGAAAATCTATTAGAAACATGCTGTAATGATTTGGCACTGTTCAAATAAAATTGAGTTGATCTGAATTGATTTGCGCACCGTCAACGCCTCCAGGCCCTGCTCCTGATCCATATGCCTTGTTTATATTTACACATATCTACATACACTTAATGTACGATGAATTCAGTTCTAACCTTGTCACTATTATGGAGTAATGCTGTGCATCTGTATACCTCCCTGTCTCTCTGTATTTCTCTCTTTCTCACTCTCTATCTCTCTCACTTTCAACCAAACCAGTCAAGGCAGATAGCTGACTACCTGCAGCCTGGTGGCGCATTTCAATTGAACTGATTTTAATTGAATTGAATCTCCCCAATGACACTCACTCAGGTCGTGCAGGCTTTGAAGAAAGTGAACCCCTACAAGGCTGTAGGACCCGGTGTTATTCTTCTTTAAGTACTGTAGGCATGTGGAGAACAACTGGCTGGTGTGCATGCTGCCATCTGCAACCTGTAGCTATCCCAGGCTGTAGTCCTACAGGTCCTCAAATCCTCCATGACAACACCAGTTCCCAAAAAAACTGACTCTTCCCCCCTGAGCAACCTCAGACCACTGAACAACCACTCAGTCCGGGACACCTCTGACCCCCTTCAATTTGCCTACCGGCCCAACGGGTCAGTGAATGATGCAGTGGCAATAGCCCCCCACCACACCCTGCAACATCTGTAAAGCAGCAGCACACATGCCAGGATGGTCTTCTTGGACGACAGCTCTGTATTCAACACAAAACAACTGGGTAAGCTGATCGTGAAGCTGACAGACATTGGCCAAACTCCAAACTCCCACATGCAATTGGACCCTGGACCTCTTATTTGTTCAGCGCCATATCATAACAGAAGTTATCTCAAGGGGCTTTCCAGGATGGAGAGGGTAGAGCTCCTCAATGAGTAAACATTCAAATACGATAAGATGAACACACAGAGACCCAACACATCCCCCATTAGCAACACTGGCCAGGAAAAGCTCCCCTTTATTGGGAGGAGACCTCGGGAAGGCCAGGCTGCAGGTGGGTGAACAACTGCTTTGACAGGTTGGGTTGGAAGAGAGAGGGAGAGAGACAGAGACAGAGCCAGGAATAGAGATGCACAGCAGTTTAGCGTTTCACCACAGCTAGATTAACAAGTGATTCCCACTGCTATGCTGCGTCGTAAGATCTCCATGAGTGCATTGAAGTGGTCAAAAATTACCGTGCAGGTGAGGCAGAAGAAGATAGGATCTAGCCACAGGATTTAGTCACTCTTTGAATTTTACATCTATTAAACTCAACACTTCCTTGGAAATGCAAAATGCAGTGATGATGATAGATAATGACAAATGATAATAATGTTTGCATTACATTATTTCACAGAATCTGCCCATGGCCAGGCATCTTAAGTCGGATGCTGCAGACAGTCTGTACCAGTTCGTTGACCGGGACATCTAATGCAAAGTTACTACAGCTGAAAATGAAGCTGTTCTCACAAGAAGCACTAGGTTTGGGGGATTGTTTTTCAATGAATGATGTTATGACAAGCAAAACAACTTTTTGGATCTGCCTCGCACTAGAAGTTGGATGCAGTATTTTGTCAGGCATGTCCCAAACAGAATTTATTGTCGGGGCAGTCTACAATATGTGACCAAAACGCCACAATCATAAACGCCTTACCTCAGTTGCTGATACTCAGACGTTCCACAAAAGGTTCCTGATGGAAAAACCACAGGTGGTGAGAATGGTAGGATGAGTGTCAGCTAAGATTATAGTTAGCACAGATTCCCAAAAGGGCTGATGCCTCAGCCCAAACCCTTCACCCTGTGCACCCATGACTGTGTCTCCACCAAGAGCAATACCCTCATCATCAAATTCGCTGATGACACCATCATCCTGGGACTCATCAAGGACGGGGACGAGTCAGGGTATTGGACAAAATTATTGTATTGTATTGTATTAACACAACATTATTAGGCTGAACATAGGCTACTATCTTCTATAAAATTGATAAGTAACTTATCATATTGATAAATGACAAATGCTGACAAGTAACGATGCTGTATGCTGTAAATTGTGTATTGTTAGGTAGTTCCTTGGTATGTGTAAATTGTAAATTGTTAGTTAGTTAGTCCCTTTTTAGTGCTTTTGTTTACTGCAAGGCTTCCACCTTTGCCCTGAGCTGCTGGGGCCTTTAATTTCCTGGAACACAACATCAACGGATCAATCAAGCACCTACGGAGACCGGCAAGTGCCACTGGTTAAAAAAATACAAAGGCAAAAAATACAAAGGTAAACTGTGCTCTCAGTTTTCGCAATCTAATAAAGTTTCGCAATTTAATAAAGTGTATTCTGGGATTCACGGATTGCTCAGTTCAATGGATCCGCTCAGTTAAAGAAAAGTTGGTATGACAGTTAAACGTTTCATCTCGGTGTAACATACTGTCAGCTGTGAAGTGTTTATAAATGTTCATAAGTGTTATAAACTTTATAAATGATGATAGATCCACTGGACATACCTAGCAAGTGCGAGCCATGCGTCATTAAACTGCGTGCACAGTTTGTTAAATCGTGCGCACGGATTGCGAAAACCGAGTGCACAGTTTACTAATCCTTGTGCACGGTTTACTGGCGGCTTTTTTTTTTTTTTTAACTAGGCACTTGGCACTTGCCGGGCTCTGTGAGTACCTACCTACCTACCTACCTTGAAATAAAAGTCAATGCCTCTGGGAAAGGTATTCACACATTAGGCATTAACCTAGCAGCTGAATTTTGACAACACTGAGTAAATGAAGTGTCATTTTCACTCTGAAGAGCGACTGAAGCAGAGGCTTAAGTTTGATCTTGATACATTGTCAGTTAAAAGGAATGAAGGCACGTCATCGCAAATGTTATCTTTCCCTGTTGCTCTCTCTCCCTAAGACACACATACACATACACACACACACACACACACACACACACACAAACACACACACCAGTTTAGACTCAAATCCTGTGCAATGATTGCTGTGTTTCATACAACTGTGAGGCCAGTAGATATTATTGACTAGGGGTGTAAGAAAATATCGATACACGTAAATATTGCGATATTATTTTATTTGACTGTATCGGCACTGTATCGATTTTTTAAAAATTAACAATTAACATGCAACTATTCGCGGCGTTTGTTAATTTTTGTGTTGCAATTAAACCTCTGGCCGCTAAATGGCAGTAGTCGTTATGTCCTCCGCGCGCGATCAGTTCACATTAAAACATAGAACAGTTCACCGGCAATGGCTGAGGACGAGAGGTCACAGCCAGCTCCAGCAGCTTTTAAAGCTGATGTTTGGGCATATTTTGGTTTCAAAACAAAATTTGCGAGCACATGTGGCGAGACACCATGGCAATGTAGCATTGCAGGCTAACGTGAAACGAGTGGATACTGCTCAACGAACTATTCAGGAATCAGGAATCTTTTATTGTCATAACAGCAATTGAATTGAGTAATGAAACCAAGGTGCTGCATTCCGGTGTAAGTAGTTAGGAAAGAAAATAATTCAAGATGTTAACTTATCTTATAGCAGAAAAAAACTTCTTTATAGCAGAAAAAAAGTATTGTTGTGTTAGATTATACAGGGACTGCATAAAATCCAGTATCTGAGACTGCTAACCATATTTAATTTTGTTGAGTCCTGCAAGCTTTTATTTATTTAGGCAGATGGGTAAATTCCTTTATTGAGATTACACTGCAAAAGTGATGTTGCAGAGCTTTGTACTTCATTTTTGTCAATAACAGTTTACATCTTATTGTTAATATTTAAACAAATATCTTTTTAAAATATCTATAGCTTTAGTGTAACATTGTTTACATATTTTTTTCTTCAATCCTGCAAATGCTTGTATTTCTTCAGCAAGGTGATATTAAGCATGTAACAGCATTATTTGTGCTATGTGTCACAGTTTTTACAATGAAATTCTTTCAAAAGAAACTCAATATATCGTTGTTCCTACATTATCGCAATATATCGCAATATAACGTATCGTTGCCCCTGTATCGTGATACAAATCATATCGCCAGATTCTTGCCAATACACACCCCTATTATTGACTACATTATCACTTGATTTTTGTGACACTTATCATTCTGATTGATGTTAGGCCTTATCCTAGAACACTCCCTCAGTTTTCCTCCAACTCCTTATCCCTCAGGTTTCGTGATATTGAGGCTGTATACTCACCACCCTCTTTTCCCTGAAGTCAATGCCAACTGTAGTGATGAATTTGGGGTTGAACTTGTTGTCTGTGTATCTGTAGAGGAAAGTGGTCTTGCCCACACCAGAGTCTCCTAAGGCCAGCAGCTTTATAAGATAGTCATAATCCCCATCAGTCATTGTGATGACAGCAAGAAACCTGCACAAACACAATGATACACATTGGTTTACAATAGTTAATAATAAAAGGACAGATATGCTTTTGTTCTTCACATTTTCTGCTCTACTGCCCCAAGATACACAGAGGTATCATAAGATGTCACTCTACTTAGAGGAGAGGGCAAGCCAGGAGGTGAAGGGTCGCATACTCTACTCTTGCTCTATCCTGATGTGGACAGAATATTACCATATTGTTGCGAATATGCGACAATGTTTTTTCCCATGTAAATACTTTTTGAAAAACACTAGGCTTTGAGCAGCTTTGCTTCTGTCTCTGTCTCTCTCTCTCTCTCTCTCTCTCTCTCTCTTAGTCTCTTTCTCTACCTCCGTTGCCTCTACCAATAACCTCTGCCTCTGGACTGGGGGTCTTGTAGCAGGGCAAGGTAGTGGGGGATTCCTCTCTCCCCTCCTTAGTTTTTGTAGCTCCATGTGTTCTTAGCAGTGCTTCTCAAATAGTAGGGCCCCCCCTGGGAGGGCACAGTGTGATGCCAGGGGGGGCGCGTGTGACCCCGGGGAACATGCTTTTTTTTGCCGTACTAGAATAAAGTGTAATTTCACATCCACTACAGTAGTTGGCAGTGGCGCTCTCATTGTCAGAGTGTGCGCAGGGAGTATTGGCTCTATGGTGTAGGGTTTTTTTTTTTTCACCGGGCAGGCGATCTGAGGTGCAGTAAACAAACCTTCAAGAGACAACATGAAAAAAAAATTAAGAGGGATGAAAAGAAAGGCGGAGAGAGACGAAGATAATGAGACAAAAGAAAGGCACTCTGAAGCTAAGATGAGGAAATATGACGAAACGTATGTAGCGCTTGGCTTCACTGTGACTACAGTGGGGGACGAGGAAAGACCGGTGTGTTTACTGTGTCTAAAAACGCTAGCAGCGGACAGCATGAGGCCAAATAAATTAAGGCGCCGCTTAAAGACATTACATCCCAGTCACGCTGATAAGCCGCTGGAGTTTTTTTTAGCGAAAACGTACATTGCGTAAATTAACGTAACGTAAATTGCTTAGATTTTTGTTTGGCAGGTTTAAGTGTTTTATATATGCTCCTGAGTTAATGTTGCTGAATTGAATTTGAATTTGTTATTATCTATTGATTTTATTTAATTTTATTTTTCAGTATCAAATGGTGCAATAAGTCGGTCAAAAACGTTTATAGTATAAACAAGGATTGTTTTTTTTTCAATTCAGGCAAATTGATGCACTTGAAATCGTTTCTGTTACAGATTGAAAACAGCATTAGTAAAGTTATTCTTTGTTGTAAGTTGAACTATATTTCTTGCTTTTATTTCTTTATTATTTTTTTTCTTTTATTTTCTTTAACGTTGATAAGGATATTGTTTCATGCAGAGGTGTACTAATAACAATTTTATAGACAAATTATATTATACATAGTCATGGCGGAGAGTGGGGGGCGCGAAGTGTTTTCTTCTTGCTAGGGGGGGCGTAACAGAAAATAATTGAGAAGCAC
>OMPJ01040649.1:0-22473 GCA_900312935.1 Carapus acus
GTTTTGTGCGATTGTATTCAACTAGAAAGGAAAATAAGATGAGGTGTAAAAAGAAAGAAATTGAAAATAGCAACAACTTGGTGCTGAGTAAAAAAAACAAGGGAGTAAATTAAAAAAAAACAAAACAGGTGACAAAAGTAAACTGAAGTTTCAAAGTGTCTCTGGCAGAATGAATTTGTTGCCATTTGTAAGGTTAAACATCTTTCACATTCAACTTGCTTGATTCCAGTAAATGTACAACAGTAATTTACAGCAGTAAATTAACAGTAATGCCATATTATGAACCTTTATTGTCATTAAACGCACAAAAGACAAAGCCTCTAAGTAACTCAGGCAAACTAAACACGATTCAAACAGATGACATGTTGCAGAAAGTGTTATCACATGAAGTCACCGAGGCTGAGATTTTCGAACCAATTTGCACCTAAAAGCTTATTTCGCAAAGGGGATCTTCAAGACAATCACTCCCCTGTTCTCTGAGTAATGAACTGAGTACATAACAGGGTGTAGTTTAAAGACAAATAACCTCAAACAAAATAAAAAGACAACAAAAACAAACAACAGCAGGTTTGTTGGTTGTAGCAGCTTTAGTGCAACATAGATATGTTTGATTGTTGTTGTGACTGTCATAAACAGCTTGAGCTTTTTGACTCACTCACACAGATGCACACAGGCGGGAACAGGAGCTCCACTGCACAGCACTATTAAGGACACCGTTGGAGCTGGTCCAGCACAGCTGGCTCTCCACACGCAGAATCTCACTGGAGTGATGCATTGGTTTCTTCATTTAGCCAGCACTGAATATTTGGTGTCTTCAAACACATTAAAGTGAGCTTCACTGGCTAAGGATGTATGCATAGTATCAACTCTTCCTAGAAGCATGTAATCTCAGATATGAGGTCACGACCCCGCCGGGGCCATGCAATTAATGCCAAGACACGTTTGATATCCACTAGGGAGCACTGTGGAGTCTGACACTTGAATCATTCCTGGTCGGCAGTGAAGGCCATTGTAGATTGTGATTTTGGTAAACCATGTAAACAAAGACAATCCGAGAAAACTTTGATAGTAATGAAAACAGCAGTGAAGTGAGGTTCTTCCAACTTTCACCCGTTCACTTGCTCTTTCTCTGAACGTTGCCTTATTGTGTTGACATTTGGGATGTGAGGGTCTGCCCTGAGACCGACATACAACCGCAAACAACTGCACAATAAAGGGGAACAACCATCAACAAGAAAGAAAAAGAATTCTCCGAAAAGTCAGGAACACTAACAGGAGGCAATACAGGGCAACAAGCTATGTTTAACCTACCTTGGTCTAGGTAAATAAAGACCCCCCACAGCATATTATGCAAACCCCCAACTGGACTGTAGCATGTCAGACATGTATGACGTGATCAGTACCAGCAAAGTTGCATTTGTGAAATATGAGGTATTGTTATTGTTAACTTGAGCCAAATTTCTCTTTGCGCAATTGGTTCAACGTCATTCCGCCCATGTTTGACCTTTACCGTCAACTGATGGTTGATGGCAGGTTTTGTTTTAATGCCTACTTCCTTTTAATGCCTGGTTGACCTACATTCACCCCTGTTTTACCAAATTGAAGCCAATTGCTCCCCTTAAGGTTTTCCATTACTGTTAATTTTCAAACCAATCCTGCTTTGACCTCAGCAGCCAGTCAGCGTGCCTGGTCGTTAGAGCAGCATGTGATCAGAACATGTGGTCTTGAATGATAGTGTTGAAAGGCTCCTTTGGCTTGACGGTTAGAGGCACAGCAGCTTGGTAGGGCAGAGTTGGGTTGTTGGCGTCCAGCACCGAGGTTTCAGTAGGGCAGCACAGGCGCCGGAACCGCTGTATGAGAAAGACGGGAGCGAAAAAGTTTGTTTTCATTTAGCCAATCCACAAAGAAAAAAAAGTCTTATACGTGATGTTTCTGATTTCTCCCACCTGTGCCATGGTTCCAGGAGTGGTAGCAAAGGCGTAGATGCCCCAGATGGGGAGCAGGGAGACAGAGGACAGGGTGAGGATCCAGCCCAGGGCTGTGGCCCATCCTGGGGCCACTAGGTCTTTGCCCAACTTCAGTGGAGACCAACATACAAGCGAGAACACAAAGGTGCCCTGAGGGAGCAAAAGTGGATGAGTCGGCGGTTACGGACAGGTTGCTATGACGATCAAGTCATCCAATTACCTCAACAGGAGGGGTGTAGTGTTTCTGTCTCTCAGGAAATTAAAAAGCACTATGGAACATTCTAGATAACATTCAAACCATTGAATGTTATTACAAAGCCATACACAACCATTATATTGGCTACTACATGAGATTACCACCAGGGCCAATTTCATTGGGGAAAAAAAAACCTACGGCAGAACGCATACTCCCTTTTTGATTGAGAGTACACTCATGAAAACAAGTTCAACCAATGTAAATATTATGAAATATCAAAATGAAAAAAACTTCGTTAAGCTACACAAAGGAATCTTCAGATTGTCAAGACAGCACGACAGGTTAAGCATTGTTTGCATCACTTACCGTGCACACAACTGGGGTTAGGTACTTCCAGCATACCTTGAAGACAAATAGTGGGCTGTAACCTATCATGTGTCGGATGTTGGCACAGAACCGATCAGCTCCTGTGTCAAAAAAAAAAAAAGAATAATGTCAGCATTTTCACAAGTGTGGATGTGTATGTATGTCTGTTTTGGAACTGGCTGGCATTTTGGCCATTTCAGTCGGAATGGAGGTCAAATACTTGACAAGAGTGAGGGGACATGGATAACGGGAACTTCTAGTCCCCTTTGCCTGCTCGTTGGCAAGGTTAAGGTTAAGGTAAAAAAAAAAAAAAAAAACCTACGGCTGTGTCAGGGGACCCATTCAACAACGACCTAAAGCTTCTGCACCACAAACACATACCACACACACACACTTAGAAGCCCGTTTACATACACACTTACACACACACACTTACACACACATACCCCCACACACATCTGTGGAACAGGTTTGCTTGATATTCATACCTATCTCCACAGCCACACACGCGCGCACGCTCGCAGCATTCCCATCTTGTACACCGACAGCAAATACATCAACATGACCAGTTCTGAAATACCTTAATCGTAAATCGGTACAGGTACAGCTGGGTACTCAGAATGTAAGGATTGTGGGTATGGCACATTCATTAGGCTATAGAAAGAGCTTAGATGAAGTTCTTAACTCCCAGAATTCCTGCGTTTCTTTATGCTTGGTGTGCTACAAAAACAGAACCATGACAGCCACAATACTGCCTGGCACAGAGATGCCACTTACTATGGCAAAGGCAAAACATTTATGTTGAAATCCACACTCAAAGATCGCCAGCTTTAATAATATGAGTCCCAAGTTTCTAATGTCTCCAACCAAGCCTTGCCCTCTAGTAAACCGCTGCACAAAGTATCCAAGAAATTTCCTATCACTGCTATAGTCACTCTCTGGGTTCACAGACCCTTCATGGTGGAGAAATCCACACAGCACATGGTCTTGATCTTTGTTTTCTCTCTTCAATGCCTAATGAAACCGAGTACAGCCACATTCACACACGAGTCTGGAGTTCAGACTGTTTAGGAGGAGGTGTTTGTATCGACCCTCATCAATACTAAATTAGATAGAGGTGAAGTAACAGGGCTGTACTGCAATGCTGGTCGGAGTTGAATTTTGTGTGTGTGTATGTGTGTAGCAGCGATGATCGAACCATAGACCCAGCCGATAGCCAAGGACTGGCAGATGGAAAGGAGGAGCAGGCTGGCCCCACTACAGGAGAACTGGTCGTAGATCTGGAACACATAGAGGCCGCCCTGCAGGGAGAGCAGGGGTCAGTCTGCAGCAGTGGTGTGTGCACACACACACACACACACGCACAGATCCTGAGCGTGGCCTACCGGGGTGACCATGACGAGTCCAACGAGGAAGCAGACCACACAGATGAAGAGCAGAAGCAGCTCTCGCCGATGGCCCCGTCTGATCAGGTGAGGGTAAAGGTCACTCACAGACGTCATCAGGGCCTCCAGGCTGACAAACTGGATGACAGACGAGTTTTAACAGACAGTTTGGTGGTCTGGTTTGGTGACATCAGCTTTACAGAGTGAGTGAACGCATGTGTGTGTGCCGCACCTGTGTGTCCAATCCCAGCATAATGATCATGAGGAAAAAACAGACGGCCCAAAGTTGTGGTAGAGGCATCATGGCGACAGCCCGGGGATAAACGATGAAAGCCAGGCCGGGTCCTACGGTTGCAACAAGGCAGAGCACACAGGTAAGCGACAGGCAAATGTGTGGGACAGGAAAGGGGAGGTCACGGCGGAACAAACAAGACAGAGCAAACAGGGCGGGGGACCAGAGATACGATCTGATGACAGGACGGGACGGGAACAAAAACAGGACGAGTCAGGGGGTGACGCCACAGACGTGGACGGGATTAGACCAACACTCAAAACAGCAAACAATGTAAAGAACACATGACAGGAGAAGTGGACAGGAGAAGGCAGAGGAGGAAGGTGTGAGCCATTGGATGATTTCACCTGACTGGGCCACGGTGCTGATGTCCTCTCCTTGCTCCTCAGCCATGAAGCCCAGCACAGAGAAAATGGCAAAGCCTGCCAGGAAGCTGGTGCAGCTGTTCAGCAGGCATAGCATGAAGGAGTCTCTGGAAAAGGGAACACACACATACACGAAATGTGTGCTGAGCTGGGAACAGAGTGTGTGTGTGCGTGCGTGCCCCGAGTGTGGGAAACGCAGCACCTTGGGGCTTTTCTTTAAGGTGGGGCGGTATCACTGTGTTTTCCCTCTCCATTCCTGCCATTCCTTTTCAAAGTCTGACCAGTGGGAACATCCATCTGTTTCACTGAATGCAGAGTCTCTGGTGTGCGTGCATGTGTGAATGTGTAAGAGTGTGTGTGTGTGTGTGTGTGTGTGTGTGTGTATCCAAGCGTCTCACTTATAGCAATCATTGTTGTATCTGTTGTAACTGCCCAGTGCAGTGAGACTCCCCAAACAGATGCCATAAGAGAAAAACACCTGTGTACCTGCATCCATCCATACCTACAGGTGGAAGACAGAGAAAGAGACAGAGAAAGGTGCAGAGACAAGAGGCAGAGAGAATTGGGAGTGAACAAGGGAGCGCAATGGAGACAGAGGCACAGGGGAGGAGAGCTTGTGAACAAGTGAACGTGGGAGAGAACAGGAGTTAAGCTGTCAAAGCGTTTGTTTGCATGTACATCATCGTTGTCAACTCAGGCCAACGGCAGCATTGTGAACTTATAGTAACTGACGTTAACTGTTTTGTAACTTTTGCACCTATTCTCAACAGCACAAGGAAACAATGTTTTCTTGTGAAGTGCCAGAGGAGTCCAGAACCCCGAGGGGCACTGTGCCAAGAGTGTGAGTTCGGTATGTCTTCTCTGTACCTGTGGGTCTGCCAGACGGGTGTGGTTGGGCTGGAGGTAGTAGATGATACCCTGAGTGGCACCTGGCAGGGTGGCACCACGCACCAGTAGCACAAACAGCATGAGGTATGGAAAGGTGGCTGTCAGGTACACTACCTAAGAAACGCACACAAGCAGATGCGGGGAAGACCAACCGCCCAGAAAACCATCAGGTCAGAGAGGTTTTTGGCTTCGAGACACAGCACCAGGACGTTTTCTCTTTTACTTTCTCTTCATTTTTCCTGCGTCTGTTTGCATAACAATGTCGAAAACTCACCTTTCCAGTGGATTTGACCCCTTTCCAAACACAGAAGTAACAGGTCACCCAGACAATGGCTAGGCTCAGTGCTAATTTCCAACTAATGGGTCCGAGTTCATCCAAATTGTCAGCCAGCCTGAGCACTTCCCGCCTGCAATATGAGGCTATGTTACAATCTGCGCTCTGCAGCAGAGCGACAACAGCAATAACAACGCAACTACGATACTCACTCCCAAAACTCCATGACGGGAGAGGTTGCATTCTCCAGGAGGCTGCTGCCATTGGCTGTGTGATTCGCGGTAAAGACGACACATGAATCTGAAGGACAGACACGCACAAACACATTTGTTTATCAAGTGACCTTCTCTCTCATGCCTTCGCGGCCCACACTCTGGGCACTGTGCAAGCTGGCTGCCTTTCCCAGCAACGCAACTTCGACTTCCTCTGTTTTCTTACTTTTACCGCCCTTCTGACAGAATTATTTTTCATGCATATCCTATGTTATGTAAATTTCCTGGATCAATAGCTCTTTATTGCCTTCCTAGTTAGTTCAGACTAGCCTCAAGTATCACTTTTGGCCTAGTGAAAGCATCTCCACCTGATTTTAATGGCAGTGCTCGCTAACAAGTGGGTGTGTTTGACTGATAGGTGAGGGCCTCCTCCATACTTACTTGTGTTCCACGTATTGTTGCAGTGCGCCCACGGCAGCTCAGCCTGGAAGCTGTAGGCCAGATAGAAGAGTGCCCAGGCCAGAATGATGATGTAATACACACAACCATGAAGAATAATCAGCTGACTGGCATAACCAAGACCTGCAGACACACACAGACCAGACATCCTTCGTTCTCTTGATCATTCTCATTTGACAACTGTGGAGATGTGGTTTGACAAAAGATACTCTTCTGAAATGTGTTGTTTTTAAGTCACTTGAGAGTGAAATAACAGCATGCCTTTATGGTCAACAGCCCCCGAACTGTACGCCCTCATTAGGGATGAATGAACAACCATCTCATTAGAACCCTGTGTGGGCGATGCAGTCGAGGTTCATTGGCCCTGACAAACGGTCGTTTGTACCCATAATGATCATTTCTTCATAGAAATTGAGGCAATATCTAGAGATGTGACTCGACAATGATCTAGTCTCAGTGGTTGTCTCTGCGAGCCAAGAAATAAAAGTAGGAAGACAGTAGAGATGCCTCCTCCTATGCAGGAGGCATCCCAGAGAGACAGCCTGTCAACTATTAATAACGGTATTTCAAGTACTTACTTTCTGGCATTTACTTTCCAATTTGTGATTCACATGCTTACGCAATAGATGTGCCTGAGGTGCTTGGAATTGCTGCCAACTGGAGTAGAGGACCAGGATCTTACCACTTCAATGGGTTACTCTTCACATAACAAGCCAAAACCACACTATGCAGATGTACAATTAAATATCAAACCTTGCCACAAAGTAACATCAGTCTACATTTTTGGCCCAATGCAAATAGAATTTCTGGGAAATTTGTAAAAGCTGTTCTTGAGTTCTTTAATTTTGTTCTAAGTAACTTGTATCTTCTCACAGAGGGAATGTAAAGGAGATGTTATGTCCAGGGTGTGAGCGGTCTCTGAGGGGCTGGGGGTAGTGCTACATCGATGGCTGCCTCTGTCGCCATCACCACCTGTAGGTATTTCCTCTCCTCTGCAGTACAGCAGCTGAACCACACCAAGGTTTCAGTCAGCTCTCAATAGTGGAGAGGTAGATGTGGAGCCAAAGAATTAGAGGCTCCCCACCCACAAGTCCTGCTCTCCGTCTGCATGGAGGAGGGAGCACTGAGAGGGGATTGTGCTCTCTTTGTTTGGATCTGAATTCTGTCATCTCTCAAAGTCTTGGAGGTCATCAAGTTGTTGGTTCAACACCATCACCACAGATGCTGGATCTGGTACTGGTAAGTAAGGTGACTCATTGTTATCCTTCAGACCAGTGACTGTGCTGCCATCAACCGATTTGACAGTGGTGCTGTTGGGGTGGAAGGGGAGCAGCCATGTGTGAGGAGACAGAGAAGGAGCACATAACTGTGAGGTGTACCGTTGTGGTCTCCTTTCCTGACACGATAGGGTCTGATACTGAGGAAGTCCAGTATTCAGGTACACAGTTCACAGCTAACTTCTGAGCCGGTTTATCAGGCAACACTATACTAAAAGCAGACATGAAACCCAGAAAAAAAAACTTTCCCTGTTGTAACTGTCATCCAGGGGTGTGAAGACTGTAATGATGGTGTCTTCATTTCCCCATTTCTCTTTATGTATGTTTGCATACATAAAGGACTGGAAATTAGCAAATCAGATGAACAGCCAACGTGCAGCTTGTTTGGAGATAAGACTGGTAAGGCTGAGATGGTGTGTTCACATGCAGAGAAGAAATTGTAGATATATTGGATAAAAATGTGTAGGAGGAAAAAAGCAAGAGTGCATAGAGGGTTCACAGACATCATCGAAAGAGATGCAAGTGTTAATGTAAGTGTACTTGTTAGTGACACACTCATAAGTCGCATTTTAAAATCAATGTGTGATGGTCTAATTTTGCTGAGTCATACCTCCAAATAACGGGCAGATAGTTCGCCAGGCACTGACCCCGCCTAGGCTAGTGTACTGTCCCAGTGAGGTCTCCAGGAGGAAGAGGGGAACACCACACAGGACCAGGAACAACAGGTACGGAACAAAGAAGGCACCTACACACATGCATGCACAGAAACAAACACACACACACCATTCTGAGTGCCTCTAATGCCACCTATTGTGACATAATGCTCACAATCAGTGTTCACAGCCATGTTAGGGCCAAACCCTACTACAACACCAGTGCATTCAAAGACTACAAGTCTGTCAAGGGTCAAGGCAATCTGTCAACCTCACATAACTGAAGACATATTTCAAAGCAGTGAAATTCACAAAATGTTCATCATACCGGCATGGCAAAACAAGTGCTCACAGCGGTTGAGCAAAGTTGACTCACAAATCCTGTTTCACATTCCATCTACAGGTCAAGACAGACTTGATGTGACTCAATTTGTGTCTACCCCCCCTCATCATTCCGGTTCTCTAGAACTTTCAATATTTGACACAGCCAGACGTTTACAAGAAAGCTGTCACTTATACAATACAATACAATACAATTTAATTTGTATAGCGCCAAATCATAACAGGAGTTATCTCAAGGCGCTTTACAGGATGGAGCAGGTAGTGCTCCTCAGGTGGGCGGTCAACTTAGCCACCCTACCTCCTCCATTCTTGTAGCACAAGTAGGGAAACCTCCAGACATTGCCCAGGCCGATGATCTGTCCCGCCACGGCCAGGAGGAATTCGGCCTTGCTGGCCCATTGGCCCCTGGCATGGAGGACCCATTTGCTGGCATCCTTCTTGTTACAGATGATGTCCTTCTGGGATTGGTTTTGCTGCACGGTCCCCTGCTCTACGCCCAGGTGGTTGGACATAGTTGTTTTTGGCACAGAGACACACTCCTGAAGTTGTGACAGTCCATAAAAAAGGAAGAGGAACTTCAAGGCTTCATTTTTTACATGTACCCTGGACAGAGAGAACAGTAAACACATCAATGGGTGTCTCCTTGAGACTTGAGGGTGTTTGTTTCTGACACTAGTCGGACAGTTCACGGTGTGTCTTATCTGATGAGAACCTGACAGACACGAGGGTGTGCGTTACCATTATCTGAACTCCCCAGCTCTCAAGGACGCAGCAAGATTATGGTACTGCTTTTAGGGACTAAAATTTCAACCATTGACAAAACATTTTCAACTTGAAAGTTCAGGCATTTCAAGATCCCGGTTAAAACAAAACCCAACTGCAATATTTATGTTGAACAATCATCCTTTTCTGTGGACAACTACTTACTTTGGGCATCATGCAAACGTTTTCCAACTTTGTTAATTCTCCCAAGTGAGTGTCATTATACGGGCGTCTTTCCCCTCTCATACAATTCTGACATTTTCAATGAGATACATGTTAAATTAGGTCAAACTTAAGGAGACATTTTTAAAACAAAGAAAAGGAAAACATGCTTTTAAAGTAAAAATAGGAGACTTGGCCTCTTGTATCTATATTAGTAGAAATGATCGTTTGTCGCCTGTCCTACAGCATAATTTGCGGTGACATGTAAATAGTCGGTTACCACAGGTTCCAGGAACAATTTGATGTAAATAATACGAATGTAGCCGGTTGGTAAAAGGGCATGCCCTTTCATTGTGTCTTGCCGTTGCTATGAATTAACCGGTGACCGCGTCACACTCCATGTGGATTCCCATGTGACAGTGAATTAGAAAACAGCAGACACTCACAACCATAATTTGTAGCTAGCAAACAACATCGGCAAGATAAGAGAAAAGTGGCGTTAATTTGTATTATTTCGTTATGTTTGTGGATCAATTTCTCTTTACCTGTGCCGAATTCACAGGCAGGGTACCGCTCTGTTGACGAATGGAAGAGGCAAGCCAGAGCAACCGCGATGAACGGTTACCAAAATCTACGCCTGGGATAAACGTTTAAAATTGTTATTATTGGTCGCACCTGTACGTTCACCGTCCGGCGGTTGGTTGAAGTGATGGTCAAATTTCAGAGACTCTCAAATTTCACTTCCTACCTCAGCGTTTAGTAAGGTGTCCAGAGAGACCACCCCCGTGACTAGCGCTAAAGTGGAACACTCCGTAGTGGTGCCGGGCGACATGGCACTTTTTATGGCTTACCAGCACGTGAAGGGTTACAAAACGACCACTGCGGCATTTTGGGTAGTGTTGTCCTTGTAGGTCAGAGCGCAACGCACGTGAAATCGCCGCTAAAATTGAGAGGGATTATTAGAGCAAACCGATAGTATTCGGAGTAAAATATTAAATTGGGAGGATTATTACTTGTGTTTAATCTCAAATGAACCTATCGGTCCCCCAAATATTTCAGGTTAATTTAGGTTAGCATGTAGGAAGAGAGAGACGAAGGCAGAGAGCGAGAGCCGGGGGTGTGGGGGGAGGATAGTGAAACAGATAGATAGAAAGATAGATAGATAGATGGATTGATGGTTGGATAGATAGATAGATAGATAGATAGATAGATAGATAGATAGATAGATAGATAGATTGATAGATTGATAGATTGATTGATTTCAAAATAAAACAGGAGGCACTCAGGAGAGAGGTGATATCATGATATTATGCCCCCTCACATACCCTCTCAGAGGAATGTTTGGATTATCCCTTTAAAAAATCCTTCATTAGGTCTTTGTCCAGAATATGCCTGGCAGGGATCCAGGATCTCCCTGCCGGACCCTTCTACTTCTAGTTTAAGTGCTTCTACTGTAGCAGTGTCTTGACAGTACAAGCTTGCCCGCTATTGACCAATATGGGTGGTGGGAAGGATTCAAGGGGAAGAATCAATCGGCCAGTGATGTGGACCTTACTGTTGACGCATAAGAGGTGCGTTGAATCCTCATGGTTATGGGAAGATGGAGGCAGACGGCAGCGGGACTGATGATTCAGGTTATGGAAGTGAGTCTAAAAACTGAGGAGGATGCCAAGTTGCCTACCAAGTCGCACCTGCCTCAATCTGTCAGCTGTTTGGGTTGGACAAGCTGGGGCAGGTCTTCGCTACATACTGTATGTCAAAGCAGTTTGGTCAACCACAGGAAATCCCTAGATTGATGGATGGACTTTGGGCATTTGGATTGTCCCCCTGATATAAACTGGAGCAGCCCCCTGTGCCCCTCCACCTACCCAAGGCTGTGCTCCTTTGCTTTATTGGAATGCCCAGTGGTACTCCTTGAGTGGGTTTTTTTTTTCACATTTACCTCCTGTTTTATACTGAACTCCGGTCCTCTTCCTGTTCATCGAATTACATTTCCCACTCCAATAGGGTGCATTAGGTCCCACTGTAATATTACCAGTTTTACATTCATGGTTCCAGCCTGGCATTTTCTGCTTATTCTCCTTGCTCCTCGCCTGCCTCAACCCCTGTATATGTTTCGTTGCCCACCGTGCTCCCCATCTAACGTTATTGTTGGACTTTGTATTTTGCCCTATCTATTTTTTTCAGTGTATCTTTACCTGTTCTGTTCACCTGCTCCTTGTCATGTTGAATCCCATGTTCTGGTTATCTGGGCGTTTAAGCCATGTCTTAGTTTCTTGTTATTTTGCGTTTTATTCTTTGTGTTTTGTGTTCCAAACTGTCTAATCTTATCAAAATAAGTTTTTTTCTGACACCTCTCTCCTGCAACTGGGGCATCTCCCCTCCCCAAGCATGCAGAGTGCAGTTCCTTATTACAAGTAATCCTAAAATTATATGCGTTTTGAGCTCTTGACTCGTCTTTTTTCAAGGAGCAGTGGATACTAGAGAAACACTCACAGTGTCCAGTGTCTTGTGCGAATCAACAAAGACACTGGTGTTGTATTTCTGACTTTTTCCCAGGGAGCCTGGGCCCCAATGTGTTTCTGTGCAGTTCAGAGACAACGGCTCATATCACTCCACTCACCCCTCTTCCACAAAGGTCTTACTTATGTTCACTTTGTTGCATATGAACTTCAGGCAGTTTCACCCTGTCTACTTCCTGAGGCACATCTCAGCACCATTAACAGTCTGTCATTGCTGTTTTACAACCACAGTAAAAAATCACACCCCTGCGTGGCCTGCTCAGGAAATTTAACTTATACAACTTGGGATAACAATCATGGGAATAAAAATCACGTTAGTCGCACCGTATCAACCACTCAGAGAAATGGGAATGGTGTAATGTACATTGAATTTTGGAGTTTGTGATATTCATTAATGGAAACATACCTAGACACCTAGACATTATCTAGACTTGCATAATCATGTAATGAAGAAAAGGAGCGACAAGCGACCCAGCATCACAATAAGCTCCCAAAAGGCCATAAAATCTGAGACATATTAGTGGCCACCTCCCACCCCACCACCAAACCCACTTGGGTGTATCAACTGTTAGATGAAAGTACTGTCAACTTACTCAATAACACATTTGAGCTAGTTCAAAGTTTAAGATTTCCTATATTTCCCCCCATTTTGTGAGTCTGGAGGGCAAAAATCAGTGAGTATATGAATTTTTATCTCCCTCATTAGTGCCAGATACTCCCAGCAGAGAGGCCTGTTTTTTAGCGAGGCAATGAGGCCTAAAGAGGTGGGGAGTCAAAAGGTGGTAAAAAGTCTTGCCATGGCACACAATGCACAAATTCCATTGGCTTACACATGTGTACCCAGTAATACAAAGACACACACACACACACACACACACACACACACTTGCACTGTATACCCTCTCCAAATTCTAACTGTGCTTTCCTCCCCAGAGGCCAAATAAAAGCTTTCCCCCCATACAGTCCCGATTGTTTTGCCCTGTCAAACCCAAAGCCGCTGTAAATGCGGAGCAATGCCACGTACCGGTAACTCAGACCAGTCGTAGCCTTACTGCATTTCTTTATGGGCACTTTTACTGCATGTCTGCCATTAAGGGCACTGGGTCACTGACATACAGTGCTTGGCATTGTGGGAAGCCAGCACCCAGTGGTGGTGTGCAAATATGTATAGCTGTTAACATGATGTTGTGGTTGGAGAATATCAACGGCAACCTGCTGATGTAAAACAGTGAAAGACGGATGGTGAAGTGTCCGATAACTGGTTCGTCCTCAGCCAATCTGTTTAAACCACACTGCACCCTGTGTCTGCAGAGATGAAAAGGAAAACAAAGGGAGGCTACGTTCACAGTGCCGGCAAAAATGGCCTAATTCTTTAACCCAGATGTGACCAATATCATAATGTTGTTGATGAAAGTCTGAGCAGCACGAATGACATTATTCAAATCTGAACCAGCCCACTTACATACTGTAAATGGCCCTAAATTAGTTGTGTATGTAATGTTTTCCAAATAGACAGCAGTCTTTACAGACGTGTCAGATTTCACATGCAGGTCACCTCTGGGCAGTGACTGTTCACAGTGAAGTCAGATGTTCCTTGCATTTCAACCATGACGTGGACATCTACGTGGAAGAAAGTCACATCCAAATTAAAAATCTGACCTGGAAGCCTCCATTTTGAACTTTGTCACGGTGATCCAGCTATCAAAAACATCAGCGGGCTAGACCGAGGAGAATAGGCTTCAGACTCTGCTGCATGCTTTCCGTCCCGTCTATTCTTTGGGGTTTCATGTGGTCACACTCCTCACACCTCCCGCACTCGTCCTACTTGCTGTGACCTAACGAGGTGAACATTCCAGTGTCTTAAGCCCCTTCCTCCCCAGCCTTTCTGAAAAACAGGGTGAGTAGACCAGGAGCCGTTTGGTGCTTTATCCACCAGGTGCAGGTTCCCCTGAGGTTTGTGGTGAGCTGATGATCTGCTGTTTGTTCTCACCACTGTTCAAAATTTTCTGCCAATAAACCTTCCTGAGAGAGGCAATACCCAACATACAGCAGTATTTTGTAATCTCTGTACTCTTGTTTTTATGAGACTGGGGACCAATAAAATGTTGTTGTTTAGCAAAATCCAAGGCTTTTCATGATTTTTTGCTTCCTAATTTATAAACAGCAATACCATGCTGAGTTCCTGCTTGGGATTGACATATCGCCTAAGTATGCCAAGCACGTGCATTTTTTACAAGTGGTGTATAACCTGACGTGAGTTGTAATTAATGCCATAAATCAGCATCTCGAAACACTGATTTATGGTTGCCGGGTAGCCTGAGGTACATGTTTCCACAACCATGGCACGGTGGAGCACCTGACTGCTACTCTGCTGCTATTTCATGTGGCTGTATCCTCCCTGTGTCTTGTTCAGCCTCCCTTGAACATATGTTATGCTGTCTGTCCCTCTCAATGTCATTTAGCGGACTGTTGCATGCACTGCAGTCAATTTGTCTGATGTTGTCCCCCGATTTATGTCGCTATTTGGTAGCTTCTTCCTTGGTTCCTTTGTCCTGGACCTCAGATTCTTGCCATTGTGTTTCTTGTTTTCTTGATTGTTAGTCCTTGCTAGTGATCCCAGGTTGTGTTTGAGTTATCAATGCTTGCGCATTTTTTTTTTTTTTGTTTCTCAGCAAAGATCCCTCTTGGATTTCATATGTCTTTTACCTTATCAACCCTGTCCTTTCATTCAAACATTTCAATGTGGAGAGGTGCCACTCCTGTCAATTATTCTTGCTTGTCTTTCTCTTTCGTTTGGAAATCAAGTTTGATTTCAGTTGCCTCTTTTTTGTCACTGTCACTGTCTATGTCTCCACACAATTTCATCTTGTAGCTATTTCAAAGGCCGATGTGCCAAGACACTCTGTCTGGTAAAGGATGTCACGGTGACCACCTGGCAATGGAATAGTGTCAAACATTGGCAAGAGGTGAGAAAAGATAGAGGTGTCTGTTAATTATTGTGAGGTTTTATCAGTAACCCAAGCAGCAGTGCTCATATTGACCCCACTGTTGCCTTATCTATGCAAGGTGCCTTTGTCATCACTGTGACCTGGTACAAAATAACCCCTGTAGCTGATAAAAGATCTTCAGATTCTGCTGAACCCCTAACCAACAAAGCACCAGTGAGGGACAAGCACATGCTTGCCATAAATTCGGCTCTGGATGTTCCTGACAGGCACTTTCACGCACCTTATAAAAGTACACTGTATTAATCGGTGAAAGTTCCACAACTGAATCACATTGCATAACATTCTTTGCGAGTAGCAGTAGAGAGGACAATGTTATGCCATCAATTACGCTGCTCCCAGTTGCACAAACATTTCAGTTTTCAAACATTTAATGATGCCAGATGTTTCTGGCATCATTATCTTCATTATCTTCTTCGTCAACCAAGACTTACACTTACTTAGACAGACCTTAACTGAAACAATTTTATTGGAGGCCACAAGAAACTGAAGACTAACAACAGTCGGTCTTGTCTCTTTCCTTTGGTTGCCACTGCTGTAGCATTAAATCTGCAACAGATTATCTCTGCTCACTGTTGCTGTTGATGGTTTTCTGATGTAAAGACGCCATAAAAAAAAGATTGCTTTGTTACCACTGGCATGCTCTATAGTCTCCAGTAGCCGAGGTGCTGCTATGCCAGCATTTGTCGACGTGAGATAAAGGTAAAACTTATCTTATCTTATCTTATCTTATCTTATCTTATTTCTGTCTCCATGTTTTGTCGTGCATATCAGTATAGGATATGGAAATTTTTTCACAACATACTGTATGTCTACTAAACCATTCCAACCAGGGTTCTTTTGTTTGTACTGTTCTTTCACAGATTTGTGTGACCTCAACTGAAGGCCTCAGTAACAGAACTTTCAATTTTACACCAGACAAACCATTGAACCCAAAGGTGTAGACAGTAGTATTGTACATGTGTTAAGAAAGGCTCTGGAAACAAAATGATTTTAATGTTTATCCACTCTGCCTTGGCTTCTTGCTCCACCTCTGACGCACGTTGGGGGGGATTTTTCACAAAAGCAAGACTTGTGAGTGGAGACTTTTGAGATGGTCACATCACAGCCGTCACAGGGGGGCACAATGGCAGCCCAAATCCTGCCACACCACACTGACAGAATACATGCACTGCTTTCTCCAAATTTGAGAAGCGTCCTCAGCATCATCGCTGGGATCGCACGCAGAGCTCAGAGGGTACTCAACAAAACCAACAAAACAAATAAAAACAAACTCATCATCCTGCTGGATGAAGACAAATATGCATGATGTAACAACCGCTGCGATTTGACAAATAATGTGATTGAACATCAGTCTTCCATTTTATTGACTCGTGAAATTCTCTGAAAGTGGAACTACATGAATTTTGTGTATATTATTCATTGAATTGTTAAAAGCACTATACATCTGAACTGTAACTCTTTTGGAGAATTTCTATCATCAGGAGACTTGTTAAGAATCGGCAGAGCATAAGATGTGGAAAGCAGTGAACGTTTTGGAAAGCCTCCAGTTGGACAGAGTCGCCGATGACTGCTCTGTATTCCATAGTCATGGACCTGTGTGACATCTGAGCAAAGCAGCAAGTCCACATAACACTTTTGAGAGAAGTTCCTCGTTAAGCCCTTAACTGTATTAAGTGCTGGGTAGGGATTGGGTTTTGAAAATAGCCATACTCATCCAAGAGGTGGATAGGTAGGTAGGTAGGTAGGTAGGTAGATACCGTACTTGATTTGATAAAGCACAGGAGTGAGAAATCAAACTCCACATAAAATAAAGAGGAAGAAACATGTGAAGAGAAGTGAGAGAAGAACTGCAGCACTCGTGACTTAATTCTGGCAGATTCACTCATTCACTTTTAATCTCCCCCGCCTTCCCTTTGGCTGGTAGCCCTTTCTCTCCAAACAAGTACAGAGATGTTTTTCTCTTTTTGTCCGGGTCAGCCCACTGTCACGGGGTTTACTCACGATGCTCAGTGGTGGTTCACACAGATGGAACTGTGATTTTTGGATCAGTGCTGGGGTGTTAAGCAGCCTTCCTGGTGAATGAGAACCCCTCTGGGACAGCTCCCAGCAGGGCATCATAGGGCCAACTGGATGTGAAAACACTGTTAACATTTTGGAAATAGTGGTAATCATTATAAAGATCTTAAACAGAGGTTTGTAAGTCAGAAGCTACTGTGTAAGCAGCTCACAATGAGGGGGTGTAACCAGAGGCCCAGCGCTGAGCGTGAGCCTGCTGGTCAGTCAAAGATAGTGCAATCTTTGAAAACGTCTCTTCAGCATTACAGAGGACCTTGGTGCTTGGTTTGCTCTTAGGTCATTCACCGGCATGAGACAAACCATGAGACAAAACATGAGACAAAACATGAGACACTCAGAGTCCTCGCCTAACTAAAACAAAGTTTGAGAGACCAAGTCTCCACAGCAAAATCTGCAGTGCAACTTTCTGAATACTTGCATATGCTTAAATCATTACCTCAAATTCCCAATCCTCTCAGTTGCTGTTAAATTAAAACACAAAAGCCCTGAGTGAGCCTTGTTGCAGTGCTGTTGACAAGAACTCCGACAAAGACTACATAGGTAGCGGTGTACGTGTGTACGTGTGTGTGTATTTGTATCTCACTGCTAACGACCACCTGTCTACCTCGGGATCAGCCTGTCATTGATGCGGCTGGTCTATGCTTTATAATCTCGTGCCTGTCGTCTGTCTGCAGTCATGTAAACACAGCTTTGAAACATCTGCAACCCCACGTCCTCGACGCATACAGCACATGCCTAAATAGGATTTTCAAACCTGCACGTCTGGTTGTTCCTGTTTCTATCCAGAAAATGATTTTGACATTCAAACAGCTTAAGCTTGATGAAGCCTCTGCAGGTTTCCTCACTGTGGGGATGTTAATGGTTCTCCTGGTCTTTGATTGGACCATTTGGACCCATGAATCTTTTTTTTAGGGAGGTGGAAAGACAGAGCCCAGACCACAAAGCCTTTCAAGAGGTCTGATGGTCTGCTTGTCCGCTCATTGACTCTCCTGTCCACGCTGCGGCAACATGTTGGCGCATCAGGCCACAATGCAAGGCGGCAAGGAATGACGCCTGGTATGCATTTCCTACTGCCTGAAGGGAAGAGGGTGTGGGTATAATTAGGCCAAAAATGACTCTGTATCTCACTTTAAAAATAACATAATTACAGCTGACGTGCACACATCAAAACAGGCACACACACCAGGGGATGGAGTTGTTAAAGTCTCTCTCTCTATGCGATGGTCTCCTATGTGCAGTAAATTTCATTTCTGATGCACAAAAAGGTTGTTTTTTTTCCAACTGAGGGATTTTTTATGTCCGTAGACAAAGACAGCGAGAGAGTTCAGCAGGGAGAGATACTGAGGCATCTGAAGAGTGTGGACTTGCTTGGGAGAGCTTCCAGCACACACTCACAGCAAAGCTCCCCTGTGTGTTTGTACAAGTATTACTGAGCACCTGAGAGCGAGCAGCACGTTCTTCATCGTCCTCTTTCAGCAGTCGCTTGTTTAAAAGCGAAGGTGGAGGAAGTGGAGCCTGACATTTATCACAACCTTCAGATTACCTCTGTTATGATTTAGGGTATACAAAAAAATTGAATTGAAGTGACCGAAATTGTCTCCGAATGACGCTTGGGGATTCCTGAGGCATAAGCGCACAGGCAGACTTCCAAAAATGGACAGCTTGTCAACATTCTCCACCAAAATGCGCTGACGCTGTTTTAGGCCCTGAGCTGGCCTGTTGTTAAACCCTGCCCACATTCTTTGGAGGTGATGGGGGGGTGGTTGCGGAAAGAGAAGGACTCCCATCATCATATGAGGCGCCAGCGTCATCGCAGAAGGATGAGGTTAAGGGAGGAGGACAAAAGGACGGACTATTGTCCAAATGTTGTCCAGACTAAGACCGAGGCTGTGACTCACGACCTCTTGAGCCTTGTTGGGCCTGTTGGCCACATAGTGAAGGACTGTCTCTCAACCCTTTTGTCCCTCCTCCCTCTCTCTTTCAGTCTCCCACCAGCCCTCTGTCCTTTGCCCCTGTCTCCCTGTCTCTCTTCCTCTCTCGTCTATCCTACTTTCTCTGGCCCTCTTTCACTGCGACTCCCACATCTCCTTCCAGACGTCTAGTGGTGACTCGCACTCCGTCTCACAGAGTGTTGTCGCCCCTAGCATATTTACAGCAGCCCCTTAAAATCTCCTTAGCGTCTCCTTCACGTCCCCTTTATGTCTCCTAAGCGCCCCTTTCATGTCAACCCCTCATCCTCTACATGTCCACTTTATGTCTCCTTGTCTGACTCCTCCTCCAACAGTCCTCTTACAGTTTTTAGCCTGTTATGAATTGGCTACACACACAATTGGATCTCTTTGTCCGTTGAGACACTTTCCCACGGTGAAGTCTGGGAAATGCAGATATGAGGTCTACATCTGGGGGGTTTCTGACCCCGAAATGAATGTCAGATTCTGCCGTGACTGTAAATCTCTCTGGCTATAATGATGTCTTCATAGACTGATTCTAACCACAAACGAAAAGTCAGAGGAATTATCTGCCATGCTCACCAGACAGGCTCAACATGTTGCTACCCGGGGTCTTGCCGTTGTGAGCACCCAGTAAGACTAAAAATCAGGGTGTTCAAGTTGACGACAGTATTGGATGAGTGACACTCTGAGCACTTTCAGTTTCTGTTTCTATCAAAATGCAAAACCAAATGCTGCAGGAAGCTTGACCTGCCAGTCAAATTTGATTAACAACGAGCTGTACAGAATCCCAGTCTGTGCGTTTGCAAATGTGTGCTGGTACTCGCTCTTGACTTTCTCCGTTTCTCGATTTGGGGAATAGTTTCCATTCACCATTTTCAGTCGGCAGCCAAAGACCGCTTCGCTGCAGCAGTGGCTCTTAAATGCAGGCAGAACTTCCCTCATGGATCCTTGTGAATTGATGATTCTGTGAATTGAGGGATTCTTGGAATCTTCCTGGGATAAGAAGCAGACATAATGTGGTTTGATGTTTTTTATAAAACGGCAATATCCTTTACCAGAATCATTTGCCTGGAATTGCAGTGCATGCTGACCTCCTCTAGACTCCCAATGACCTCCAGCCACACATCCAAGAAAGACAAATAAAAAAAAAGTGCAAATACGGTATGCTTATAAATGGCAAAATTACCCCAACATCAAACCTTGTGTCTGTGATAGTTCCTCTGTGGGTTTGTAGATGTTTGTTTGTGAGTTTCAACGGACTTGTAGAAATCTCTGGAAGTTGCTCTGCATGAAGTTTTACATGAATATCCTCTTCTTACCCACGACCTTTGATCCACAAACCTCTGTATATTTTCATTGCTGTTTTGTTGAAATCTTGTTCTGCTCGTGTCACCCTGTTGAGAGGTTATGGAGCTTTTTGTTGCCTCAGCATTTAGCGCAGCATGTGCGTTTCAGCATTAGGTTCTTTTTTTGTGTTGTTTCAACCTAGAAACAGAGTGTCATGCTCGTGGCCTGGCGGCTGAGCGACTCGGGAGCAGCAGCTGGTGAGTTTGCGGTCTCCTGCCCTTTGAGAACGGAGACAAAAAGAGGGAAAAAAGGAGGCGGAGGACAGGCAAAACAGGCAAAAACAGGAGGGAATGTGTGGATGTAATGGGATCCGTCTGGAATGCTGCATGAGAGAATGCACGACCGAAAACCACACTGCCGAACGAATACTGCCCCGCTTCCCCGCCTGGAACGCTGCCAAAAGCCACGACGGTGAGAGACTGAGTCGAGCCGGCCAGACGGTAGATAGACAAGAAAGAAAACGCTGCCCTGACTGAACAAACGCTACCTCATTTATCAACACGTCAGTGTCCAGGGAAACGACACCTGATATACACGACCCCATGACAACGACCACAACACAGTCATCTTTTCTTTCGGTTTGAGTTACATACAGTACATGGGTAAGACAGTGAACAACTCTCATACATGGATGTACAGTATTTGACAGTAACATACTGTAATTTATACAGAGGACTGTAAACAGGCAGACCAACTCTGAATTTGCACGAGTAAGAAAGCAAAAATATACCAGAGGTTATTCATAAATAGAAATAGCTCTTAAAGTCTCACAGTAAACAGAAGGCAAGACCAAGCCACCGTTTCTATTTTGTTGTGTTGCCAAATCTTTGCAAAATTGGAAATTGCTTTGTTTGCTCACAAGATTTAGCCACAAAAAGTTGTTGTCTATTCATTTTCTTTGGATGCTCTGGCTGTCTGTCTGACTTCCAGAGAGAACCCAGGCTCTTCTCTTCTCGTGTCCTCTCACGCTTTTGTCTGTTGTCAGTGCCCTTTTACCCTGGGAGGATGTCTGACAGGAAATGGATCTGGCATGGATTCCCCCCACGGAGGTTTTGGAAGTAGCCACTTCCTGCGTGGTGCCCACCGCTTGCCTGTGCCAGCATACGGCTCTACTCAGACCACCGTGAGAAAAAGGCCCATTGCCATCCTTTGGGAAGGCTGACCGCGGCCTTCTCTGGTACTTCTGCGGCATCGGTATCGGGCCAAAAACAACCCGGGCCGGACCAGAGCACCATTGGTTATGTGCCCTCACATGCACAACGCAAATGCGACCCTCCTTGCCAGCCTCGTGCACATCACGATGAGAGATCAAAGATGGCATCTGTGGCGGCGAAGAGCGGACTTCATGGCATGGTGGCTTGGTGCTAGGGGTCAAACGGGATACAGGGATGGAGAGAGGAAAAAGAAAAATGAGAGGTGAAGAGTGGAGGCATGCTTTATGGCTTTGATTAAAATTGCCAGAGAGAAGAAAGGGAAAATGACCACAGAAGAAGCGAGGGGAAACAGATGGGTTGGAGGAGCTGAGCATTATGGGAAAAAAAATCCAGGTCTGGGCAAAGAGCAAGGGGAGAAGAGAGGAGAGGAGAGGAGAGAGAACAGAAGAGTGGAACGAAGAAGGGGTTGGCAGTGATGAAGCAGCCTGAACCTACCACACTTTCATGAAGGATTCAACCACATCACCGGGGCCCACACACACACTCCTGGCCGAGTGTGTGTGATCCTTTCCTCTGATTCATACACAGCCTGAGGTGCTCCTTTCCTCCTCTCCGGCAGAGTGTGTGATCTCTGATCTCTGGCATACACACGTGCATGCAGGTAGGTGTGCACATGCACCTGTCATCCAGCTACACACACACACACACACACCTGCCTCTCCGCATTTATGTTAACTCCGTGAAGCTCCCCTCACGGAGTTAAGGAGAGCTCTACATTCTCAAAGAAACATTACTACTTCTGCAAGTATTATAA
>OMPJ01040650.1:0-12249 GCA_900312935.1 Carapus acus
CGGGATTGGGCGCGATCAGCTGAGGAAATATTTGCTTTTGTGCCTACAGGCCCGGACGGCCCGCAGGGATCTGTGACGGGGAATTTATGTCGGGTTTAAACGTGAAGCCGAGCATCCCCAGAGAGCCGGTGGGGGTGTGGGAGGGTAAGCAAGCACGCCGTGTGCGCGCACGCACACATTCACACACAAACACATGCGCGCATGCACACTTATCCCCTGAATACAGATAATCTGTTAGCTTGTTTATAAGGGCGAAAATTGCCAAAGACTTCCAGATTCAAAACACATTTACAGACTCTGGCTGAGGGCCAAGGATGACATAATTTGCCTTGATTCGATATAATTCTATGTATTTTTGTCTTCAAGCGAGCAATCTTGCTTAGAAACCTTAATTAATATAAAAACTTGTCCGCCTCTCTCTCAAGTCCTGCGATCCGCAAAATGCAAAACAGAAAGAATGGCGAAATCTCACTTTTTAAATATCAAGCTCGAGTATATCGATGAAAGAGATAAAAATCGAAACTTTGCTAAGTTATGATGAAATATGAAAAGTTTGCCAACGCAGTCATGACTCAAGGTTAGAAACAAAGTCGTTCGCACTGCTACACAAACGCCGGCGACAGTCAAAGTTCCGCTTTAAAGCTTCCCACTTCTGTGGAGGAAAACATATTGTCATGGTTACAAATCTGGGCCAAAACATACTTATGCAGCTGAAGGTCAATGTAACACAGTTAATAGAGCACTTTTATTGGCTCTGCTGGCAAAGAAAATGTGTGTGTCCACATCAACAGAGTATGTTTGTGGTGGCGGAGGTGTACGGTCAGCGATTAGCAAAGTTAGTACGTTCAGAATTCATGTCGCTTGAGTTAAGTATGAAATGGATTTGTGTTGGTAGTACTGCTGATTAGTTGGTATACGTTTGTCATTTAAGAGTTGCAGAGTTGTTGGTTGTATTCCAGGCTAGCTGTAGACATGCCCTTGAGCAAGGCACTTAGCCAGTCGTTACGGCATTGGTGTCCAATTTAAGCCACACCCACTGCTGAAGCAAGGGGAGGAGTTAGATGCAGCTATTTGGTTTCCATAATAATGGGAAAAGGGTTTAGCGAAAATTGATAAACTTATCTGGATGGAGAAGCGATTTTACATTTTTGCACCATTGAATCGTCTGAGTCCCAAACAAGGCAGGCTGCCAGGATGAAGCCTGGGCGCAGCTCGGCCATGATGCTTTGGGTCCACCACCACTATAGCTTCCGCCGCAGCCGCTGCCACCACCACCACCGCCACCGCCACTGCCACCTGTCACAGTCCACCATCTCCCGATCACACTTTCGTCCTGCCAGCCGAGCCTGAAGTGATGGCATCCGCCTCTTGCTGCAAGGGCCGCTTCAGGCGGGCAGCAGGTGGGGTCTCCAGACGCCTGTCCGGGTCAGGGCATCGTGACATCTGGCGCCCCCTCGGTGCTACAGCAGGGCGGGGGTAAGGTCAGAGGGGCCAACGGGAGATTGATGGCCCACCTTGGCTCGAGTCAAATCACCTGTCAGCGCGCCCCTGGCACCGAATCCATTTGTTCTCGGCCACCATTAACCTTGTATCACTTGGATCGCCCCGTCAACCTCCCTACGGGCTTCGGCTCCGCCCCAACCTTTGTCTACACCGACTGCCAAACTAGTTACCAGTCTCAACTTTTATCACGCTGCTGCCCGTCTCCATCAAAATGTCTGACTTTTAGACTGTAAACAAGGATATATTTGACACCTGCGCGACATAATTCTCCCCAGAAACGAGGATGAGCACGACGGGGGGGCCAGGAAGTGGGCAGCGAGGGGGTGGACATGGGGTTTTGATGAACAGCAGACAGAAGCAGGCGCGGCACTGAGTCGTGATTCAGTTGGTGCTCTTAAGGACGAGATCCGCCCGCGTGGTTTTATCAATAAAAAAAAAGCACGGCGGCCGCGGCTCCCACAGACGCTTCGGTTAAATCATGTTGCGGTGGTCTACGACGGGCTCGGGCCCTAATTCGGCACTACGCGTAGGATCCGGCCCTGGCCAAAGCACGGCGGCGAGCAGATGTTTGATCGTTTCACGGTCCTATAAAAGGGCGATTGGGCTGCCAGTGGCCGCTGTAATATTGATTGATGGTGGGCAGGTGGGGGCCACACCGCTGCCCTCACACACACTCTGTTTATTTATACAGTCCACCGTCTGCCCACCTCGCCCACCGCCGGGCTGCATTCGATGAATTTACAGTCATCGGGAGAGGAGAGATATGCTAACGATGCTGCGCAGCCCCAAGGAAAAACAAAAACATTTTCCATCCAAACTTCCACCGCCGATACCGTGCGTCAGGCATCTCGACGCTCCACCGTCTCCAATCTATTATTCGCTGCCCCCCCCCCGGAGGCAAACATAAATTGGATCCAATAATGAGAAGCAGTAATGATTGTCTTTGCATATTTGCTCGTGATTTTCAATTACATATGGCTGATATGATTGTTCTGGATGCTGCTCGCCGTGCTGCTAAATTGTGCCTCTCCCCGGATATGGCATCGTGTCTTATTGAATGTCTAACGCCAGCGTTATTTCCTGGTCGGAGATCGGCTCGAACGTGGGAAGTCAGACAGGGGGAAAGAATCGATTTTTGATGGAATCTCAATTGTTGTCTTTCTGGGATTTAAGATTCGAAATATCAACCACAGTAAACAAAGTAACAGTTCAGGGAAAAGAGACAATGCAAAGCGAGCAAACATCCTCTTCGGGTGGGATTGGTCCTTTATACCAGCGGTCCTCAACCCTCAAGCCCCGGATCCTTACCGCCTCGTGGGTCAGTTGGTACTGCACTGCACAGAATGAATGAATAATTTATGTAATTTCTTTTTTTGTCTATTATCTACTTTTCGGCAATGTTTTATTATGGAAAACGAAAGGATTCTCTCAGTCACACCTCTCTATAACAGGTATGAGCAAACATCTCTGCTCAAGGGCCACAGTGACTTTAGATTTTGACAGACAGGACGCATCAGCACAAGGTGCTGACATGTCAAACAGAAACAGATAATATACATATAGAGTATTAATGTGTTACATTATTTTCCCTTTAACAGGACCAGTTTTGTTGTTCAACCGTCTTTGCTAGAGCATCAAAGTCTGATGTTAGCTTTGTTGTTGCTTTTTTTGTTGCTTGCTTTCAATACAGTCAAAATTGTGAATTTAGTACAAATCATTGGCAAGCCAGATCAAACAGATCATCGGGCCGGATTGGGCCCATGGGCCATGGTTTGCCCACTCCTCTCCATGACTCACTCTTGATGTATGTCAAGCTGCTTGCCTTGGTCACATGTGGTTACCTTCGTCAATCTCTTGTCCCAAACCATGGTAATGGACCACTGAATGCTCTATCTTGTCATGTTAGGGCAGTCAAGTGGTAACAAGCGGCCCGGTTAAATACACACACAGAGTGGTAGACACTGAGGTTTTCTGCACCCCAGGAGCTGACACTTAATTTTCCTCCAAGCACTCCACAACAGTACAGGCAATAACAAGGACCCTTTTCCACAACAACATGCAACCTGGGTGGCTAAGTCTGCCACATAGCCACACTTTTCAAAGGGAGTCTCACATACACCTAGAACTGTCACTGCGGAAATCCTAATAACAACCGGCCGCGTCACTTCCGCTACTTATACGCCCTAGCTTAAACCAGTCCATGGTAGGTTGGGGACCGCTGTTTTATACCACAACAACGAAGATGACTGAGTCATGTCAGTAGAAGGCATTTCACCTTAACAGCAGGATAACAAACACAACTGCTGCTCTAGCCAATGTAAACAATGTAATTTCATGCTGTTTAGACTAACTTTCAACAGTTTGGACAAGTGGCCACACAGGAAAGAAGGAGAGAGTCACTGAAACTCAAAAAGTTTCCTGGGGACACAGTGAGCCGATGATTGGGCGATTAGGATGCAGCGCTATCACAGCTGCTCTCAACACCGCCTGCCAGACCAAACAAAGGGCAGGAAAGTCAGAGGTTAGATAGGGAAGCCAAAGGGTGTAAACACAGGGCATGACACACACACGCACACTCTCAGGCACTCACACGCACGTTCACATACAGGCACGCAATGGCAAGAACTTCTGTGCATTTGCATCACGATGGCAGTGTACCTTTGGCAGTCAGTGGGCAGAGCACAAGTGGGGGTGAGTCATCATGCAGAGGTGGTCACATTCTCACACACACACACACACACACAAACGCACTCAGCGCAACACTTACCCATTAACACCACCAGATCAAAACCTCTTAAAACCAGGAAGCGACTGCAATTTATGTGTTTGGCTGTGAGTGTGTGTAGGTGTCAATGTGTCAATGTTATGAAAATGAGTAAAATGAATGAGTTATGTCGCAATAGTCAGAAGATTATGGAAAATTCATTTTCCAAGAAATGTAATTGGGTGGAATTTGACCCAAGGTGGTGACAGAGCCCAACAGCTATATGCCAAAGGATAAATTTGTCATCAGTTACTTGAGTGTGTGAACAACACCCCCAACACCCCACAAGAACTCTGCATACCACAGCTGTGGGCTTTCATGAAATCTCAAATCTGCTTTGCCCAAAAATTTGTGTTGGGTCTGGGACACAAACAGTTGCTTACATGCCATATGTCTCTGATTTGTTGTGTGTAGCGAGGTGGTAGGAAGAAGAAGTGTTCTGAAGTACCGTTCTCACACACTGTGTACACTGATCCAGCAATGAAAACCCTTTTTTCCACTATTTTGAGATACATCATGGCCTCAGGATTGTAGTGAAGCATTTTGTCGTAAGAGGACCATACATTAAGACCTTCAGATGAGTAGGCCGCTCAACCCAGCCAGCCAAGGTAGCTCTGTTTGGCGAGCATTAGACTAAAGGTCTAAAGACCCCTTTTTCAGTCCTGCATTTTGGCAGGTTTATGTCAACTTGCTGTTCTTTCCTTCCTCTTTCTCTACCCACTGTGAATTTAACACTATGAATTTGGGAGAAATGTGCTGTCACTTTTCCAGCTGAATCGGGCCATTCAGAGCTCGTCATATGACAGCCATTGTTAAGTTTTCACATTTTGCCTCTGTCTCGGGACTGAAAGATCACTTGGAGTAGATACCTTATGGTCAGAGGCTATAATATCTCAGCAGTTGAACTAAGGACACCTTTAAGGACTAAGGGCAGCTTTTAGCAAGCGATTCCTTTAAAAGTTCCATCTTGTATGGATTCATCATTGTATGTCAAAGAAGACATGCCTTCACTAGCCGTAACAGTTCAGTTGGAAGAGCGTTAGACTAAAGATCTAAAGGGGCCTGGTTCAGTCCTGGTTTTCGGCAAGCTTACTTTTTGTCAGTACTCTTGGTTTTTAAAGTCCCACAAAGAGAGTCTGTTGAGGTCAAACCCTGATCAGGAAAAAACGACACAACAGGCAGCGTTTCTTTGCTCGCGAGGAGAGAGCATATGGAGGCAAACACTCAGTTCACGGCCCGTTTCCAACGCTTTCTGAGTGCCCTGAGCGTCCCCCCTCATTTTATTGTCACATCTTAATCACTGTGATTACATCGTTTTCTCATGATTTAGCAGAAAAGAATATTGTGTAGACACAGTCTCTGGAACTTTCAGTTTTGGAGCATCATGACCCAAGAGTATCTGGTACCCTATCTAGGTGTACTGGTGATTTGCATGGTTAATCAAGGCTATGTGTGCGTCAATGATTAGGTTTCTCATACTATATGACAGTCGTGGAAAATCACTCGATAATATGCATAAAGAATAGAACAAGATGAATAGATCCCCAACTTTTCCAACAGAAGATTTCAGGTGGACCCATATGGGTCAGAAGTCGAATCCTATCCCCCATCGTTGCCAAAATAGTGCAGTTGGGGGAGCTTTAGATTGAAGATCTGGAGATTGATCCTGGACAGACAGTGCAGGAATTCTTAGGCTTTTTCCCTGCATCCAACATTTCCTGTGAATTTTGGGGTACAGTGTATGATGTACACAGTGTGCCACAGATACGTCAGGAGACAGGACAGAACAGTATCACAGCAACTCTGATCAGCAGTTCTCTATTGAGCACAAGTCTCAATTATTTTCCTCAATCATCTGGGTAGAAAAGTCATAAAGAGCAGGCAGACACCTGTTGAGCAGTTGGAAGAGTGGAATAGAAACAGGGGGGAAAAAGAAATAAGAGAAGATCTATATACAGAAGAAATACATAAAGACAATATAGTATCGGTATAAATAACAATATAGATAATAGCAGCGATGATGGGGTGGGAAAGTTGACCTGATTGTTTTTGAGTTGACCGTAGTGTTCCTGACTTGTCATTGCTATTGACTGAGAGTTCCCTCCTCTGCGCTACTGTGCTGTTGGAGAACCTTGCACAGAGGCAGTAGCTGAGGATGGTCTCCACCGTGCAGTGATAGAGGGATTTCAGAAGATCCTCTGAGATGTTGTAACCCCTGAGAACCCTCAGGAAATAGAGTCTCTTCTGAGCCTTCTTCACCAGTCCAGCAGTGTGAGGTCCCCAGGTTAGATCCTCCCTGATGTTGACTCCCAGGGATTGGAAATCAGAGACTCTCTCCACACAGTTCCCATCGATTAGAAGTGGCGTCAGCAAACTTGATGATAGTGTTGCTGTGATGGGTGGAGGTGCTCCTCTCCCTCAGCAGCTTCCGGACCTTGCTGGTCATCCAGGGCTTCTGAGTGAGGAAGACTCGGATCTGTTTTCTTACCGTGACAAGGTCTGTGCACTGCTTGATGTAGCACAGAACACTGTCAGCAAAAACCTCCAGGTCTGGGTGTTCAAAAATGCCCCAGTCAGTCTTCCTGAAACAGTCCTCTAACTGCTAAGAGGCTCCCTCTGGCCAAGTGCAGACTGTCCTTGTAATTGTTGTTCCATTGTTGTAATGGGTGCTGTTTTCCTGAGTGGGATGTAAACCGGGATGAGAAATAGTGAGATGTGATTGGCCCGGGTGTGCAAGAGGTTTGCCCTGTAGCCCTGCTTGATGTTGGTGTAGACTTTGTCCAATATGATTGCTCCCCTAGTAGCACACTGCTACATGCTGGTGAAACTTGGGAGCACTAGTTTTAAGTCCACATGGTCAGAGTCCCCAGCAACAATGTTTATGGTGTTAAGGTGCTTGTTTAGCTGGGCGCTACTGGTGTTATGTAAGAGTCAGACGGCCGTGTTAGCATACGCATGGTGCTATGTAAACAGCAGTGATCATGAGGGGAACAGTGACTATCTACAGTCGCTGTGTTTGTACACCAGGTGTACACACACAGACCGCCGCCGCGCAGTTTCGTATAGCCCGTTAGCTCGACAGCTGAGTCCGGGATCAATGAGTTTGGCCAGGATTCTGTTCTAGGCAGAATGCAACTATTTTTGATGGTGTTGTCAGTTGTTACCTGAAGTCTAAATTAATCGATCCTATTGATATGGGATCTGGCATTTGTAAGGGAGATACTGGGAAGCGGTGGTTTGTCTCCGTAGCCTCGCTTGTGCGCCAGCCCTGCAGCCTCGCTTTTGCTTCGCCATCTCAGTTGCCTGCCCATTGGGTGATGATCCATGGGGAGCCAGGATTCCTCGCTATCTCTGGTATATTGTGGGTGCGGAGAAAGTCAGCTGAAACACTTCCCTCATTGCGGAGACCGATATTAAGAAGTTCTTGCGGGCCATAGCTGTTATTGGCCCGGCAGGATGTGAAAGTAGAAGGAAGAATGAGAATGTATATTAACCAAATAAAACACCAAAAGGAGGAGCACCGAGCCGCTGCGTCCTTGCGCGCTGCCATCTTGCTCTGTATTTACCAGTATGTATTTATCATTGAACTTTGAAATTACCTGGAGTAGATAGCTGAGGGTGAAAGTTCAAAATAAGTCAAGCTAAAAGCCATTGGACTGAGGACAGATCCCAGCATTCGATGAGTCCCTCTTGTAGAGATTTTTTCTAAGGCTCCCTGTTTTTGTTGGATTCTCCATGGTGGTTTCATGCAGCTGGTCACATTAATGGCCGGAAAGGACAGAGTCTTTGGACACACAGGTATTTGGCGATACACGTTTACATCAATGTAAATCAACAGAAGACACAAGAGAATAGCCAGCTAAATCAGTAAGTACTTTATTGATGCATTGATTTAGTGAGCCAGGAAATTTAAAGCCCCAGCAGCTCAAAAAGTGTTACAGAAAAGGAAACTAAGAACCAAGCAATATCAAATTTACAACTACTAAGGTACAAGGTAACAGTAAAACCAAACAATGTAATGACATAAATATATATACTACCAGCTAGTAAAATTTGGTGGTAGATGGTCCACATTTACGTCAGGCAACAAAATATGAATGTTGTAACTTTTGAGGGCCGTTCATCCCGTGCAAACAACAGTGGTGCAGGTGAGGAAGGGTGCAGTTGAGCGTAATGGTGCAAATGAGGTTGTTGTCCACCCTCTGTCAGGAGTACAACAGTACAAGCTGTCTCCGAGTGTGGTGGACTGAGGAGGGTGGCACAACAAGGCCCTCAGCTGGAGGGGGAGGCTCCTCTGCCCTTGATGGCCCTGAATGGATCTGAATGGATTTGCAAATACCTGGGATTCATCTTGTCAGAAGCCATAATCTGGAATCAGGGTGTTTAGGGGCACAGCTCTCACACAGCGTGTGTGCTGAACCAGAGTTGTAGAGCTTCCTTTCCACCAGGGTTGTGCGGTCAGGGTAGGCAGGTGAGGCAGACCTCACTTGTCATCATTACAAATAATTACAAAAATTATAACATAAAATGAAAATTGATATTTGTCTACTCATCTTTATGTATGACAATTTTGAACATTTTTATGGTGAAATTCGCCAGGAAATATCTAAATTCCCTCCTCCTAGAACCGGAAGTTCCTGTTCAATCTGTTTTTGTTTTTGTTTTTTGTTTTTTGCTTTATTTAAAAAGATTGGAGCACGGACCTGCACATGCACGTCTAGCCAACAGACGTGATTCCGTGTCACGTCACATACCTGTCCTGCTGCTGATGGCAAATTTTCTGCTGTAGCCAGCAATGAGTGCGCAAGTGAAGAGGATGACAGAGGAGGCGGGAGAGACTTCTGTGTCGGCGGAATCGCCATGGCCCTACCTTGATAAGTTTATGACTTTAACTGAATCATCAGAGAAAAAATATGTGTTCAGATGCTTACTCTGCAATCCCAAAACGAAGCTGCTCTCAACGTCCAAGACGACAAACACAAATCTAAGGACACACATTCAGGTGATTCCCATTCCACAACAATCGCCGGCTAAGATAATAATTGCAATTCAGTCAGTAGCATTGGCCACCTAAGTGGAGTTTTGTCTTTGCCTTCTCAGTAACATTACATGAGGAAAATCTTCTTTAAGTGCAACACAGGAGTTCCTGCTTGTGCAGCTTGTGAACGACTCTTCAGTGTAGGAAAAGACATTTTCCAAAAAGAGAAACCGTCTCCCCGATGCTAATTTTGAAAAGCTTCTGTTTTGCCTTGTTAACAAGCACCAGTTGTAAGTTGATGAAAAAAAACAAAACAAAACATAAAGTAGCTTTGATGTAGTTAAGCTACATAGTGTCATTTATTATAGCTTAGCTTACTACATTTCTCTGGTCGGTAGCTTCAGTGTAATGAAGCTTCATTTAATATGGAGTAAATGGTAGCTTAGCTCACAACATTTTCCAAGTAGCTTGCCCAACACTGCTAAAAAGCACTAAAAAGTTTGCAGATACGTTTAGACACCCTGATTTTCCAGTCTGACTAATGTCACCAACCATTAAAGTTTAATGTTTGTAGGTGACATAATTAGTTTTGCTGATGGGACACAAAATCGCAGTGAAAAGACACAAGGAGGGGCACGACAGTACTCTGCCGACCCGAAGGTGGCGTACGAGAGCCAACAGGTGCTTGTTGCTGCTGCTGTTCTGCACAGGGGCCAGGCGAGTCAAGTTCACACTGATGCTAGATCACTCATGATCCGTTGCACCACTAAGTAGCCAACTGAATAAGCTACCCTTTAGGGTTTATATATTTGTAAATGGGACTCTGAAGGAGTCCGTGCCCCACCAACCATGAACCTCACCGCACGTCACTGCTTTCCACTATTTTCAGATGTGTCATGGCCTCAGGACTCAAGAGGTACATTTCGTCTGAGGAGGGCCATAGATCAGGACCCACAGGTGGACTGGGCTGCGTTAGACTGAAGATCTAAAGGTCACTGGTCAATCCCGGGTTTTGGTGGGATTATGTAAACTCAGTGCTGTTTGCATCCAATTTTTCTGTCCCTTATTTCTATCCACTGTGAGTTTCTTGATATGTGTTTTGGGGGAAATGTGCTGCCTCCTCTCAGCTGAGTCAGGCCTGGAGTAGACACCTGAAGGTCGGAGACCATAACATCTCAGCCATTGAAGTGAAGACATGTTCCAACTTTTAGCAAGCGATTTCGTTCCAAGTTCCATTTGTTATGAATCCATCGTTGTGTGTCAGATGACAGTAGACATTGCCAGCCGAAATAGCTCAGTTGGGAGAGCGTTAGACTGAATCTAATCTGAAGATTCCTGGTTCAATCCTAGGTTTCGGCAGTTTGAATCTTTGTCAGTAAGCCCCTCTTCGGGTCACACAAAGATGACAAAAAATAGATACCAGATTGACCCTGTGAAAGTCAGTAGCCAAAATATGAAAGTAGTAATCATTTTGAGGTCACACAGTGTCTGAACCTATTTAAGATTAACGGAATTCAGTCCAGTATTTAGGGATGGACCAATTGTACAAAAAAGATGCAAAGTACATCATGCCATGTCAGACTGCAGTCACTGCTGACTACCAGTTGCCATCATCCTGTGTTATCATTGGATAGAAAGACAGACGTCATCCAAGTCAGACGTAAGAGTATTTCATTTGGAGGAGGATAGAGATGAAGAATCCTCAGCGCTGCTTCTCATAGACTCATATTTGGATTGCATTTTGTCTGAGGAGAGTGATTCAACTTGACCCTCAGATGGAATGGAAACACCACCACCACCACCAGCCTCCACGCATCTCCCCTGAAATAGTCGCTAAAATAGTTCTCATGGGAGAGCTTTAGAGTGAAGATCTGAAGGTCCCTGGTTAAGTCCTGGCTTTCAGCAGACTGTGAAGGACTTTTTAAGTCCTGTTTCCATGCATCAGGGAGCCGGAATAGCTCAGTTGGGAGAACGTTAGATTGAAGATCTAAAGGTCCCTGGTTCAATCCTGGGTTTCTGCAAGCCTATAATGCCTTTCTCACCCTGTACTCCTGCATCCAATATTTCTTACGGATTTAAGGATACAGGATGTTTATGTGTACACGGAGGGTAATCTATTCAAAACCCCATTCTAGGTTTTGGCTGAACAATGTGTTATGTCTGATCAAAATCAACCTTGTCAACATTTTGACCTTACCTAGTAATTAACCTAATGACATTTTAGCCTCAGCCAATCCAACCCACATTCAAGTCATAGTAGTCAAATTTGGCAATTGAGTCCAAAAGAAAGACAGGGAGGGCGAGCAAGAGAGAGAGAGAGAGAGAGAGAGAGAGAGAGAGAGAGAGAGAGAGAGAGAGAGAGAGAGAGAGAGAGAGGCATGTTACATCAATAAGCCAGGTAAATAGTCTTCAGTCCATTCCAGTTTCCAGAGCTTTGATGGAGTCCATGGTTGGATGTGATGTGATGTGTACGTGCATGCGTGTGTGTGTTGTGTGTTTGTATGCGCAATGGTCCACTCAGCTCACAGTGGCTCTGGGATCATCCCGTGTCCCTGACAGGCGTGTGTGCCACCAAGTGTTGGCTGGCCAGCCCAGCAGAGCCATGGACCTCAGATCAGTGGCTGGGCCGTGGGCTGTCCCTTGTGTGTGTGTGTGTGTGTGTGTGTGTGCGGGTGTGTGTGCGTGCGGGTGTGTGGAGTGCTGCGGGCCACAAGGCGCACGGCAGCCCTCCAGATGGATGCTGGGACATGGAGGCCACAGGGCTGAAAATCCCATCAAGCAGCAGTTCCAGGTCCTTGCACAGAGAAGATGAAGCGCACCGGCGCGCCAGGGGACAAGAGCCAAAACCCTCACACACCTCTATCCCCCACGCACACACACACACACACACACGCACACACAAACCCTCCAACTGCCCCCTTTGAGCCCCCGCAGCCCCTCTTCCTCTCCTGTCCTCCACTCATCCTTCGCTTTCCCCGCTTCCTCCTTTTTTTCTTTTTTTTTT
>OMPJ01040654.1:0-14749 GCA_900312935.1 Carapus acus
TAATCACTTGTTGAAAGTTTTAGATGCAAGGTACGTTGTACCCAGTCGCAAGTATTTCGCCAACGTATACGTATACAGGTGAGGCAGGAGATAGCGCTACAGCGCTGCGTACGGACATGTTATCTGTTCCTAATCAGATCATTTAAGGTACTGTGAAGTTGCTGTTGCACTTTTAAAAACTTAAACCTGGGTAAAAGCTTGAAATTGCTGAATGACAGAGCCTCATTTACTTCTTATTTTGGATTGTTTATATGTAGAGATGTCCTATGATATCGGCCCACCGATATTATCGGCCCAATATTAGCATAAAAATGTATATCGGTATCAGATTTTTTTGGCTTTAAAGCCGATAAAATAAAAACCGATAAAAATAAAATAATGCTTGCGTTACACCGAAATAGTGCCTATGAGCTCCTGAAGCGTTTACTGGCGCACATATCGGTATTGGCTGTTATCGGTATCGGTAAATTGAGAGTTGGACAATATCAGCATATCTGATTGGCAAAAAAGCCAGTATCAGACATCCCTGATTGTAATCAGTGCTAAATTTCCTCTCAAAACTCCCAAAACACATCGATAATTGCAGTCTGCTCAGTCATTTTTAATCCTTTGCGACCAATAATCTGAACAGTTCTGTGGAACAGTTGCTCTGTTTGTTTGGATGGCTGCTCCCCTCCCTGATTGATTTTTGAAATTGAAAATCATTTTGAAGACTGGTCTCGATGTCATTGTCCACGGGCCTTCAAATGGTGCTGTCACTGTGTCATCTTGCAGTTCATTCTTCTTTTTGTGTTCCAATGTTTGTGTGCAGGTTGTGGCGTGATGGCCGACGCTAAAGTGAAGTCAATGGAAAGGAGCATCTACTTTGGAGACTCCTGTCAGGATGTCCTCGGTGCCCTGGGCTCACCTCATAAAATCTTCTACAAGTCTGAGGACAAGGTGCTTAAGCTGTCCCACGCAAACAGACTGTTTTATTTACCATCGCCGACTCGCCCGCTGCAAAGTCTGCGTTGTGTTGTTGTGAGAGGAAGTTCCAATTATGGCTGCTCTCTTTGCTGGAGTGTGATTTATTGGTAGCGAGCCTTAAACGAACTCTTTGGAATTCATTTGGGCTGTTAGTCATTTTGTAATGGAGCATTTGAGGCGTCGTAACACTTCCCCCACACCACCAAAGTGTGAGCACACAGGCGCAGCAGAGCTTTCCCAGTAATGATGGACCAAACACAGCCACAGCTTTGTGTTCACGCTGTGGCAGTGCCAGGCTCATTTTTCAATTTCTGTCCTGTTCACAACGCACCACCACAAGTTCAACAGCTCTTACCACGTGTTGCGGGATGGAAATTGCGTCCATACAAAAGTATTTTCAGAGCTCGACTGAGCAGCGGCCCAGCTAATATTCATATTTAAGTGTCTTTGTTGTAATTCTGCTCGTCATCCTTTCTTCTGTGTGTCTTGTCAGATGAAGATTCACTCTCCATCGCCTCACAAGCAGGTGCCCTCAAAATGTAACGACTACTTTTTCAACTACTTCACCCTCGGAGTGGTATGTATGCCCCACAAACGTGTTTGTGTCAGTCAGTCACATTTGACACACAAATGTTCTACATCACAATCTTGAAGGGTTTTTTTATGTTCTTATTTCTTTCGCCATATTTATTTATTTGTAATGTTTTAAAGAAATATCTATCCTGATCTAACTACAATTAGAGATGTCCAATAATATCAGCCCACCGATATTATCGGTGTAATTAAAAATGTAATATCGGTATCGGATTTTTTTGCTTTAAAACCGATAAAATAAAAACCGCTAAAATTAAAATAATGCTTGCGTAACACCGAAATAGTGCCTATGCACTCCTGAAGCGTTTACCGGCGCACATATCGGTATCGGCTGTTATCGGTATCGGTAAATTGAGAGTTGGACAATATCGGCATATCGGATGTCGGCAAAAAAGCCAATATCGGACATCCCTAGCTACAATATTTTTTGCATTACATCTATCTATCTATCCTGATATGTCTGTCTTTTCTAATTTCTTCTCTTAGTTACTCCTTTACTCAACTTACCTCTCAACTTATCTATCCTGTCATTTTGTTGCAAATCTTAAATTCCAAGGATGAAGACGTCTAAACCTTGTTGTCTTGGTTTCAGGATATCCTCTTCGACTCCACCACTCATCTTGTGAAGAAGTTTGTCCTCCACACCAACTACCCTGGACATTACAACTTCAACATGTAAGCAGCAATCCAGTTTCTGCCCTTCAACAAGCCTCCACTGTTGTGTTTGTGACAGTGTTGTGACATTTGTCATCTGTGTGGAACACCTGTCAACTAGGGTTGGGTAAAAATATCGAAAAATCGATGGATCGCAATTATCTCCCCTTCGATTCGATATCGATTCAGCACTACCGCTGAATCGATTCACCCCCTGGCGTAACATCTCGTGAATCGCGTTTTATGTACGGAAGCTGCAGGCGTCCGCAACCACAAGATGGCTAGCGGTGGAGAGAGTTCTGTTGTCTGGAAATACTTCCAGTTCCCACTTAAACAGGGAACAAAGCGACAAGAGTAAAAAGATTAACTTAACCCTAAGAATCAAAATTGAATCGAGAGGTTCCTTTCAATACCCAGCCCTAATAGGTAGCATTATTGTGTTAATGCTTCATATTCAAATGTTTTGTTGCTCAGAAATGTTGTGAGTTACAACACAATTGCCAAGAGAAAAGAATTATAATTTGTATATCATTTGTATTCCATATTCAGCACACATTATTGCGCTAATTCATGCTATTGACAGATGTTTTAGTGCTAAAAAATGCTATGATACACCTTGGCTGTTCATCTGGGCAGGAAAAAAAATATTTTGAAATTATATTATCAACATTATCAAGAATTTGTGCATTTCGACTTATTACTGAATCGATATCGAAGTGTTTAAAACAATATCGAATCGAATCGAAATCAAATCAAATTGTTACCCAAAGAATCCAAATCGAATCGAATCGTGAGGTTCTTAACAATACCCAGCCCTACTGTCAACCCTCTCTCATCCCCCTCATCTCAGATACCATCGGTGTGACTTCAAGATTCCCCTGGTTATCAAAAAAGGTGAGTCAAAGACATTTTCTGGAGTGGATCGGAAAAGCCTGATTGCGACCGGACTGTTAGCCATCTTCTTGTTTCATGTCTATATTTTATTTGCTTATGTGCACCATAGATGCAGCAGATCCTCAAGACGACTGCCTCCTGACCACCTACAGCAAGGTCAGGCTGAGACTGAGACTGTGTGTCTGCATCGTGTCACGTCTTGTTTTTATCACAGATTCGAGAATTCTGAGCTCACAAGATGATGCTGAGCTTAGGCTGCATTTGTGAGCTTGTTTTTCTGAACACTGGAAACATCAGTAAACATTTGTGGGGGTCAGATAGAACTTGTCGGCAAGATGGTCGAGCCTGTGGAAGAAGTTGAACTCTGACCAATCAGATGCGTTTTCTCCCTTGTTTTGCCTTGATCTTCTTTCTTTACCTGGCGTCTCACCACGTAATGAAGTATTCCGCTCTGGATGAGCTCACATTTTTACTCAACCAGATGTTTCCTGTCTCTGTTTCCAGCCACTTGATCCCAGCTGTTGCACGCTTACTCTTTTTGAGAAAGATTGTTCAAAGATATTCAGAATAGAATGCAACCCACTTTACCAATGACTTAGAAGATGGAAGAAAAAAAGGAGGAAAATTCCCTCACGCTGCCAAAACACCCACTAATGTACATTTTTGTTTTCTTTCTCCTCACACGCTTTCTCCGGTTCTTTGGCAGTGGGATCAGATTCAAGAACTGCTGGGTCACCCGATGGAAAAACCAGTGGTGCTTCACAGGTGGAGTGCAGACACACTGGCACGCGCTGACACAGAGATGAAACACGTCCCTTCATCCCACTAGAATCAGCCAGAAGTTTCTAGCTTTTATTCCTACGATCCAAAACTGAAAGTCGTGCTCGCCAGTTCGCCTCGCCTCATTTCACAAAAGCTTCAATCTGAGCAAGTCCAATGAAATGCAGCCAGATCTGATGAAATCTTTCTGCTTGGCAGGTCCTCCTCGGCTAATAATACCAACCCCTTTGGCTCCACCTTCTGCTTTGGGCTGCAGAGGATGATCTTTGAGGTCTGAGCACTTTGTTTACTTGTTTTACCGTTATGCCCGACAGCGGTTTGGTGTCAAAGTTTCAAAGTGAGGCATTTGCCAAAGAGGCACAATTCATGTCCTTGGCATGTGCTGATGCACATTTTTGGGTGATTTACTGTTTGACAGCATCCTGCTTGTGAATAAATAACAACCAGTCATTGCTACTTGTACTTGACTTTGCTATGTGTTTGCGTCACTCGCTTCTCACAGAATCAAGGGTTAAGGTTAGGGTAAGGATTAGGCCGAACCCTACCCCTAATCCAGGGGTCGGCAACCCGCGGCTCTGGAGCCGCATGCGGCTCTTGAGCGCCGCCCTAGTGGCTCCCTGGGGAATTTTCAAAAATGTATGACAATGGATAAAAAAGGGAAAAATTTAATCTTTTTTGTTTTAATATTTTTTTTCTGGGAGGCAAAATCTGACACAAAGATTCTTAATGCTTTCCAGTGCTGTAAAAATGTTAAGAATAAATATTTGATTAATTAATAAGTCTTATATAAGGCTTTTAAATTTTTTTGCGGCTCCAGACAGGTTTGTTTTTTACTTTTTTGCTCCAATATGGCTCTTTCAACATTTTGGGTTACAGATCCCTGCCCTAATCCTACTCAAGAACCATGTGAAATGAGCAAATCTGTGCTGTGAGTGTGAGTTGAAGCCTCTAATGAGAGTTGGAACTGTAAGTCAGACTCAGCACGGTCAAAAACTGAGTGCAGCAAAAGCCGCTCCTCGAATCTTTGAGATGGTTATCGCTGTTCTTGGGAGGAACCTTGGACTTCTCTGAAAATCGTTATTGTTTGAGCTCCCCGCAGCTCTGCCCTCCTTCAGACACGATTGCATGTCGTCATTTCAAATCGAACTATTTAAACTCAGCTTCTCTGTCCTCTTGAACTGTCCTTTCAGCGTGTTGTGTTTCCATTTTTAGGTGATGCAGAACAACCACATAGCGTCTGTGACCCTGTACGGGGCCCCTCGTGCCACCAGCCAAGCCCGTCCAGAGGCCAGCGGCAGCGCTCACTGAGCAAGAAACCCCCTAAAAGTCCCCACTGCTCCTCTCTCTTGACTCCACCAAATCCTCGACTGAACTGCACGCAGAGCAGAGCAGACCCAGCCAGATTCTTAATTCAGAACCAGGACCTCTCCTCTTCCTCGACTCAGATGCTGTGTGCCGAGCATCAGAACAACACCAAGAAAATAACCTCAACTAGAACGCAGAACCTCCCCATCACCGTCGATTGGGTTCTTTCCCAGTGAGTCATCAGGTTTGCTCTCAGCCAAACACACCAGGCCGTCGCTCAACTCAGTCCAAACCGTCCCAGCACTGTGCGAGATGATTGCAGGGCCAGAGGCGACGGTTTGCACGGGGAGGCGTCGCCAAGTCGGAGAAGCCGCGGCGGTGAATATCGTCCGAACCCGATGTGACGACAAGGCGCGAAGCATCGAGCCACATATCTTCATGCCTTTCCCGATATGTCGAGATCCCGCCGAGAGCCGCGACAGCCAAACTCTTTTCAACAAACTCTGGCTCGCTTGGGTGCAAACACAACAACCACACTGCCAGCTCCACCAGAACCGGACGCCCTCGCTCTGGCGAAGAAAAAAACCCAAAAACCTCCCGAGAACAGCTCGGGAGGTGGCCCGGCCAAACACGCGGGAGTGGAAACAAGGAACATGTGGGCCGAGCGTCCAGATTTTGCAAAGAGAAGCAGCGGCAGCCACACTTGCATGGGTTTGAAGAGCAAAAGAGTGAGAGAAAGAGAGAAAGAGAGAGATAGAGAAAGACAGAGAGAAGCCGATATCTGGACCTGCTCCCGTGTCGTGTGCCGGTTGGACCAGATGTGAACCTCCAGGCCTGACCCAGACATCTGAAACCCCCTCGGCCCACGCTCCCCCGTCCCCACTCCCTCAATTAACGCTTCCCTCATGTCCTCCCACACACTCTCTCTCAGCATTTGTACACACACACACACAGAGGCACGCACACACAACTCAGCAGCAAAGTAAACCCAAAGCTTGTGGTGTTCCCAGCGGTGGACACCAGCGCGTCTGGCTAGTCGCCTCCGTTCATCTCGGCTCGCCAGGATACGTGAACAGGATACACACCTGCACGCAACAGCCAGAAGGGGACGCTTCAATGAATTGACATACACACACACACACACACACACACAAAAAACGAATGTCCAAGCTGGCTCAGATAGGCAAGCAGGACATGAAACCGAAGGACGCACGAGAATGAACCGTTAGAATGAGTCGGAAATCCTACAGAAGCACAAAGCTGCGAGCAGCGCACCAAACCCACACTTGCCATCCACCCATCCATCCCTCCATCCATCCATCCCTCCATCCATCCACGCCTCCCCAAGCTCGTACGGTTCCCGTCTCTTATTATTTCTACATTTGCACTAATGCACATCTTCTCACGTGATTGGTTGATCGTGCCCTAACCTCAGATGGATAAATGGAGGCATTTGCGTATGTGTGTGCGTTTGTGGTGAGATATCCCGGCAGAATTCAATCCGTAATATTGGATGAATGCAGACATGTTTTTTTTGTTTGTTTGTTTTTGTTGTTGTTGTTTTTTCTAGCAATCTTGTTCCACCCTGGTCTTGGCTGTTGATGGATGCAGTACAATCTCCCTTTGACCTTCTGGCGGTAGCGCTGTGCTAACAGCAGAGAAGTTTCTCCTCCTCTCCGGATCGTATTCCTGCACGTCGGAGTCGCCTCAGTGTTTTTGGCGAAGCTTTTGCTCTCGACCCCTTTTCTCCGTTGTCGCCCGCCGCGCTCAGACTGGAACCACGCAGATTCCCTCCGATCCCGCAAATTAGCCGATGGTTCGTCCATCTGGGATGAAAGCATCCCCGGTGAGTTTGTTCATCTCCGCATCATGAAATTATCAGCTTGTTTCATTTCGTTGCAATCTAATTGATCCGTGGTTGAAACTCAGGATGTCCTTCATCTCTCCTTGATCGCGTTTTGGAAGATCAGTCATTCCCTTTTCCTTTTTTTTTTTTTTTTTTGGGGTTAAACATCTTCACTTGATTTATGTAACTCATTCTTGAGAAATTGAGTGAAATTGAGAAAAGCGGTGTATTAATTGTAATACGCATTATCTCCTGTTTTAATGTCCCTTTGATACAAAAGGTTAATGGTGTATTAAGTTCTCATTGTCGGTGAATTTCTGATTGTTTGCAACTGCAGGTCTAAATGCATCAGGGTTCAATCAGGGCCTGTTTGTGGAAAATGTCAAAAGTTGAAGATGGTATGGAAAAAAGCTTTTGTCATTTTGGACTTATTCACTCACATAAGAGTATTATTGAAGCTTTTTCTATTGTTTTTTTTTTTTTTGCCATTTGTAGCAAGTCGGCATCCCGAAATGTCCTGATTTTGATTTCCAATTGAAAACAAAGGGTATCACTTTGTTTTTAGTGAGAAGTTGTATACTAATGTAGGTGATGTTGATGATGGTGATGTAAATATCAGTCGCAACAATTGGAGTGTCAGTATTTAATAATCAAAAGGAAACCCCGTTCATCTCCTTTCCGTTTCAGCTCGTCACAATTTCCTGAAGTCTGTGGTTCTCAAACTGTGATATTTGTATCCCAGTGATACTTGAACTGCCCCCTGGTGGTGAGTTTCCAAACAGTTTAATGATGAGTAAATAAATAAAACAGGCTTCATTGTGAATATTTTACATTGTTAAGGGTTTTTTTTGTTATTTGAATGCACCTAATATCTTTTTTAATTTCTTTGATGAAAATATGAGGTTTGTGTCGGCCGTTTGGTACAACGGATTGACAAAATAGCCAAACTAACGCCAAAATGTAACCACGTTTGGACTAAAATCCCTTTTTTTATTTTCATTATTGTCTGAGCAGAAGGGTCCCGCCATAATGGAACCATCCTCCCTCAGAATATTTGCTGTTAACAGCTGCTTGGAATCATGCTAAATTTGGATAAGAAATGTTGGTTCAGAATTCAGACTACGGACATAAACTAGTGAGACGCCCAGAGGACGTCCTGTCTTTCTGCCCAACTACAATTTGGGACTCATGTTAACAATCACTGTAAGTTGAAAAACCCCAGTATTGACACTTTTCGGTTCTGGGCTCAAACCTGGCTGCACACAGAGCTGCAACACTCTGAGAAAAACCAGGGAAAATAAAGTGGGAGCTGCGTCAGATGGGAGGTGTTTCTGCAAATGTGGGTGAAAAGTCGTTGGAAATGTGTCTTTTACAGTCTTGGTAGATCAGACTTCTTGTTTACACTGGTCAAAATGCGTCTTTTGCTCCAGCTTTCTGTCCCACGAGTGTGGTTTTGTCCCTCAAATGGCGAGCGTGCCGCTCACCCCGATGCTTAGAACATTTCAGAACCACCTCCCGAGCATCAGAGTTCAGTCCCGCTTTGGTTTTTTATCATCATCGTCATCATCGCAGGATGATGATGAACATGCCTGTATTCTAAGTGTCCTCAGAGATATATTGATACATTTTCCTACCACTTGCTTTTGTGCAGAAATATAAAAGAAATCCAGAAAAAAAGAGAATTGTGCCTCATCTCCCACTGAGTCTGTCTTTGACTTGTCTGTGTAAAAAAAGAAACAGACTCATGTGTACATAACTTGACAATGAATTCAAACCGCGTCATTGTCCGATGTGTTCGTATGTATATATGTCAGAGTGTGTGTGTGTGAGTAAGCGTGTGCGTGTGTCAACAAACATGACTGCAGGCTGTCATTCAACAGTTTTTCTTAGTTTGGGCTGTGTGCATTTTTCGTAATTTTCTCACCAGATGGAGAGTTTGTACTTTGTTCCAATTTCTGTTTTGTTTTCTTTTTTTAGAGGTACAAATGTCCTCCGAGCTAAAAATCTCGCTCTGATTGATTTCCAATCTTTCAGCAGATTCGGTTCCAAGTATTTCAACATAAAAGTGAAGAAAAACAAGGATTTATCTGTCGCACACCTCTGATTTTAATTGAAATCAGTCCGTTACCTCAGCATGTCATGGATGAATTGCGTCGGTACTCCCTCAGACAGGGACGGCAATGATCTGAAAAGGAGACGCTGAAATGGACACCCAGATGTTAATGGCTTGAAGAACTGAGGCAAACTTGACCTAGAATAGCGGTTCTCAATTGTGGTGGCGAGACGTGCCAAGCCAGCGGTTATGAGCACAACATAGAACCGCTCAGGCCGCTCAAACCGGAGAGGACAGGCAGACATTGTTGTTGGACAGAGGACAGACGCCGCCGGGCTGAGTTACTCACACTGAGTCAAACTCAGGTGGACAAATCGCGTCCGCTTTGTTCTCTGAAACCACAAACAGTCGCTCAGCGCAGCCCGGGAGTCGACGCGGCTTTGTTATTGCACTTTTTCTTGTGTTTTTCCGGAGGATGACTGAGCGATTGTGTAAGTGAAGTTGTTGTAATTTATAATGGACGCTGTCTGTTCACAATAACCTCGTCCCAGACGCTGTGTGTCCTCTGTCCCCCGCGGCCCTCTGCTCCGTGCAGCATCACTTTTGTGGACGTTTGAAGCCCGTTTCTGGAAATAAAAGATCATTGAGACTTGTGAATCTGATTGATTGGAATGTGATGTTTTATATTTTGGGAAGCATTACCTGGTGTATTGAGACAAACGTAGCTTTACCGAGCATGTTCACGGGAAAAACAGCAATAACGACAGCATTTAAGCCAGAACAGGCCCGGTTGACCGCTGACTCCGCCCCCCAATGTCCCGCCATGTTTGACTTTCCACATTGTAACAAGTGAACGTCATATTTGCATTTTCCTGAGATGAAATGCCCACTGTTCAATGATGGAATTAATTTACTGTATGCAAAAAAAAAAAAAGAAAATAAAGGAAATGTGAATGCGAAAATTGGCTGATGGGGAATTATTTTTACCTTTGGATGCCCAACTTACCAATATCTACCCATATTTTTGACCCCAATTAAAATTCTCAAAATATTGTGAATTTTCTCAAGATGAATGAAAACATAAATTAAGAAAAATATTGCCTCATGTAACAAACTTTCTTAGAGTGGAATACCTGGAATATGAATATTTTATAATTTTTATGTGTAAAGATTTTGAAGGATAACAACCCCTGGGGTCATTTTGAACCTTGCGTGCATCTAAGGGATTATTTTTTGTGTCAGATATAAAATTTGCTGCCACATCAGGTGCTGCTGTACAACTATCTGGCCCGATATTTGTATGGATTTGAAAAAACAACTTGAATGAGAAATGAGGGAAAGACAATGGGAGGAGGGAGAACTCCTTTAATGTGACCAGTAAGCTGACCGACGCGGCGAAATATGGATACACGCACAACAAAAGAGAAATGTGATTTGCGGTAAAACTTCAAACATAGACTTTCACTATTTTTGGTCAAGGATCCACGATGCATCAGAGCACAGACGCTTGTTTATCTGAATAAATGTCCACGTGGCAGCAGTTTGACTTCAAGAAAATTAGAGTCGTCGTCAGAGTAACAACTGAAGTGTCCAGGCCCCGTCATACTCCAAGTAGGGCTTCATGAAGTTGTTCCTCCAGGGAAAAACCGAAGCAGTGGCATATTTCTGAGACATGAAGCTCCAGATGAAGAGCGTCTGCCAGTTGGACCACGTTCCCAGCATCACAGGTCTCTGGTGTCCCAGGCCTTGCAGTCCTGGCTGTCATACACATGGTTTAAAGTCACGATAATGACTTATTTGCACTTTTCCTTCAGGTATCAAATTGCACATTAACGTCATCACCACAGTCAGACATTTGCAGTTGTCGCCTCTGTTGCAGTCGAGTACAGGAAGAATCATTTGCATAGAAGCTTTCTGCCTGCTGAGTCCCTAGATGAGAACAGTCGGGGTTAGGGTTAGGGTTAGGGTTGGGTTTGGCACAGGTTCCTAACCCTAATCCTTGTGGAGTTCCAAACAGTTCAGGCGAAATACATTCTGGATATGACACATTCATTAGTCTGGGCACTGCCAACTCTCAACCCTTAGATGCACACGTGGGATCTTCCTCATACAACATGTTTGTGATATGAGGTAATATTTTCCTTTATTTATGTTTTCATTCATAATGAGAAAATGCTCAATATGTTAGGAATTTTAATTGGGGTCACTAATGACTCCACTCGTGCAACCAAGGGTTAAATCTAGAGATGTCCGATAATATCGGCCCACCGATATTATCGACCCGATATTAGCATAAAAATGTAATATCGGTATCGGATTTTTTGGCTTTAAAACCGATAAAATGAAAACCGCTAAAAATACAATAATGCTTGCGTTACACCGAAATAGTGCCTATGCGCTCCTGAAGCGTTTACCGGCGCACATATCGGTATCGGCTGTTATCGGTATCGGTAAATTGAGAGTTGGACAATATCGGCATATCGGATATCGGCAAAAAAGCCAATATCGGACATCCCTAGTTAAATCCCCAAACATATTCAAGTTCTCCAACATCACACAAACAACTACAAACCACACCAACTTCAATCTAAAACCATTCAAACCTTTTTCTTTTCTCATTTTTCTCTCCCAACCTCTCCTCACATAGGACTTCTGTCAGGGCAAATGTGGTTTCATAGTGCACAACTGCTGTCATTTCTGCAAAACAAAGGCTTGGCCGCAGTCCTTGTCTTTACTTGTTGTGGAAAAGAAAAAGAAATGTGAAAGAAAAAAAAAACCTTTGGAGTGTGTGAATGCATTTTTTCCTAAATCCAACACGGCTCTGCCAAGATCGTGTTCTCAGAAGATGATGTCCTTCCAGCCCATAATGAAACAATTCTGTTTGGAGGTGGACTCAGTCGAAGGAGCCTGCGCTCATTCATGCGACACAAAGACGTTCTTCTCGCCGTAATCTGCGTCCTCTTCCGTCCCGTCTGTCCCTCCGACTCTGCCTCTCCACTTAAAAGGCCACGGGGTCGGCGCCCTCCGGCTGTGGCAGCTTAGTTTGGGGTCATGCAAGAGGTTCCACATGAGCCAGATCTGAGGGACGTTGAGGCTGTGAACCACCATGAGTTCTCGGTAGAAACAGGGGTCAAAGGTCTGGAGGTGGGGCGCGGCGGAGGGGCGGTGGATGCCGAAGGTTCGGAAGCCTTCGTGGCGCAGAGGTTTGATGCCGATCAGCTGGAGGCACATTCCCAGGAAGACGTCGTCTATGGGAAACAACTCCACCTGAGAGCAGGAGGACATGGTTAAGTCATGTTCAGTGAACTTGTCAAGTGAAAAAAGCATTTACACTGCAGGTCTCAATGCTAAACCCCAATTTTTCTGGTGTTTTTCCAACGACCAGCGTCCAACTTGGACTTTGTGATGAACATTCTGTTGCCCTGAGCTGACCTACATGTGCAGAAAAGGGTGTGTCCCGCTGTGTTTACGGAAGTGAATGTGGACACCATGCATATCCGCATGTGTTTCAAATGTTTGAATATGGGTCACATATTGGCAAGAAGTCTGATTTGGGCTGATTTTTCCAGCAACTTAAGCAAAGCCCAAGAGAACTCAGTTGGCAGAGCAAGGCTGCAAGCTGGAATAGCACAGACGAGACAAATATTCCACCTCACGAACTGACTGAACAACGACCATCGTCTGTCTTGCTCCCTCTTTCCAGGTTTTCCACTTAAGATTGTCATTCTGTGATTGCTCTGTTTCAGCGATTTCCCTCAGCGTGTTCCTGATCAACTCAACCAACGTGATTGTTTCCCTCTTTTCCGCTAAAAAATTCGGACCAGAACATTTGTCCAGTGTTGTTTATAAATCATCTCACGGAATCTTACAAAATAAATCTGTCCCGGGTTTGAGGTTTCTGAGGATTCTATTGGCGCTAACATCATGTTCTTCCTTTTCTTCTACAGTATCGGCTGCTCCCTTCAGGGAGCACTCCACATTAGCTCTTTCTGGGATGGTCTCATTTCTAATCCTGTCTAACCTGGTTCCTCCCAAAGAAAACCTCAGCATCTTCATCTCTGCCACCTCCAGCTCAGCCCCCAGTCTCTTACACAGAGACACTGTTTCTAAATCATACACTGTGGCAAATCTTACTACCATCTTGGATACTCTCTGCACTGTCTGTTACTCTGAATGGTTGACCCAAAATATTCAAAGTCCTCCCTCTTCACTGTCTGTTTTCCTTGCTACTTCATCTGTTCACCTGTCTCACTCTCATTCATACACATGTACTTCTCTTATGCATTTGTGCTGGTGACAAAGTACCTGCTGACATGAAGAGCTCAGCTTTCGGGCCGTCTGTCCCGACATGACAAATCCTCCTCCTCCAGCATAGGACGGGTACAAGCCAGCTCCGTACACAAACTCTGGCACGTAGTACTTGGAACTGCGCCGGCGGATTGGCTTTGCGTGGAAGATGATGTCCCCGACGAACAGGTCCTCGTTGGAGTTCCGACCCCGTAGCATCTCCAGGATGTTGTCGATGTTGACGTAGACGTCGGCGTCTCCTTTGAAGATGAACCTGTACGAGAAACTTGGTGTGTGCTGGGTTCTTTGAGCGTGTGAGGTGAGAGCCTCCACTGGGACACTTACCTCACATCAGCACAGCTGCTGTTGACCCATTCCAGAAAGTGTGTTTCCTTCAGAGTCAGATTGAAAAAGGTGTCGTCAAAGTCCCAGAGCAGGATGTCCCGATACGTCTCGCTCTCGTAGGCCAGCAGGCGATCCCACAGGGGCAGAGCGCTCCGGTTCCTGGGAACCCCCAGGAGAAAAACCGTTCGAATGGACAGACCATTTTCAAAAAGTCCCTCCTTCCCCCAAGTCCGACGCACCACCTGGAAAAAAACATCACCTTGAGAGCAGCTGGCACAGAATGATGAAATTCTGGAGTGACAAAGTGCAAAGTACCAGAGGTGTAAGACTTTGAATATTCACCTGACGTTTATCAAAATCTGCTGCAACAGATTTCACCGCAATCAGCATGTAGAGAGATTCTCCTCCGCCGCCTCCTCCCATCACACATTTCTCTGGTTGGTCGATCAGCATGGTGAACTTCCTGTTGTCCTTCTCCCTCAGGTATCGCTCAAAGTCAAAGGGGGGCAGCGTCGGGACGCTGCTCAAACTCTTCCTCCGCCCCTTGGTTTTCCCCTTGGACTTGTCCTGAGCTTTCGTCTTTGTCTTTGCAGCTTTGGCCTTGGATTGAAGGGTCTTTGACTTGGAGCGTGGCTTCTGCGGGGGCTTACGAGGGCCTGCAGAGGCCGACTGGACCTGCAATGAGGTGAAGGTGGAAAGGGAGAGATGACACAGAGGTTCGAATAGCACAGCAGAGCTTTAAATTCCTCTCCAAATCCTCAAATCCTCCAAATCCTCAAACTCCATGACCTTCCGCCATGTGGAGGAAGCAATTCTGCCTCATCCCTGCTTCCAATTCTGTCTCCTGTATGTTTTTCTTGCTGCTTTAGGATTCATTACTTTGATTATTCATTATTATCATTATTATTATCATTATCATTATCATTATTATTATTATTATTATTATTATTATTATTATTATTATTATTATTATTATTATTATTATTATTATTATTCATATTTTAAACAGGAGGGATTTCCCAGCT
>OMPJ01040655.1:0-11830 GCA_900312935.1 Carapus acus
ACGGACGGACGGACGGACGGACGGACGGACGGACGGACGGACGGACGGACGGACAGACAGACAGACAGACAGATAGATAGATAGATAGATAGATAGATAGATAGATAGATAGATAGATAGATAGATAGATAGATAGATAGAAAAGACAGACAGACAGACAGACAGAGAAGGTTCATTGTCGCGGTCTCAGTCAGAGGGTCAGACTCTAACCAGCAGATGGCGGCGTAAAAAGCCTGCGGTACCTTTCATGATAACCTTTGACCTCATGATAACTTTATTAAACACCACCTGGACCATTCACATGCATACACACAGACACACACAGAGCCATGGCCAGCATTAGTGAGTTAATGAGAAGGTTTCAGATGTTCGCCAAGATGTACAGCCACAGTTTACGTGAGCAGAGCTTTGCTGACTGGCCTTTCAGAGATGAATGTAACTGCACCCCTCAGAAGGTAACGGCGCTCGTCCTGCTCCGGAAAATGATTTACGATTCACTGGTGTGATGTACTTTGTGTCTTTGCTGCATAAGAAGATTTTACTGGTAAATGCTTGCAGATTGCAGAGCTGAAATGAAACAAAACAAAACACAAGCAATGCCGCAGTGGAGTAACTCTTTGTATAGACATATGCTTGTTGTGTGTGTGGGGGGATGTATGTGATGTGATCTGTGTGTTCTTTCTTCACCCATATCTAAGTGCCTGATGGTGTATGATGTGTTAACCTCACCCTCTAAATAAATGTTTTCACGCAGTTAATGTAAGTGACTTATTGGCACTATGCCTGTGTGCATGAGACGGTGTGTGTTCGGGCTTACAGCAGCACAGATGATGAGGTCATGATGATGAGGAGTATTGCATTTTTCTCTGCAAGCTGTCGACTGAGTAATGGTGATCTTCGGTCCTGCAGCTGCCAGATGTGGTTTGGTAAAGCTGGGTGTACTGTGTCCAGCCCTTCTGCCGCCTCGCATCCGGCCCCTCTGCTCACCTGCTCTTGATATTTTGAATTAACTTCCACCCCCATCCACCTAAACGGTGCTTTTGTTGTCGATGTGTTTGCATGTGTGCAAATATGAGAATTTGTTTGGCTGCGTTGTTTGTTTTTGCTATTTTTTCTGTCTCTCTCCAGATGGCAAAAGCCGGATTTGTCCACTGTCCCAGCGCGAACGAGCCAGACGTGGCCTGCTGCTTCTTCTGCCTAATTGAGCTGGAGGGTTGGGAGCCAAGCGACAACCCCTGGTGATGTGACTGATCAAGAATACTCTGCTAAACTACTTGTCTGTGGGAGTTTGGACTTGCAAAATGTGGGCAAACCGATTTAGCCAGGACAGTGTTTTTGAAGATTTTTCCCTTATGTCTCAGGTCTGAACATATCAAACGCTCGCCAACCTGTGGGTTCCTCACCATGCAGAAAGATTTCGATGAGCTGACTGTGGCTGAGTTTCATCGGATAGAGAAGGAGAGGCTGAAGATTTACCAGGTGAGTGAGTGAAGGTCGGGGCGTGAGGGGAATCTAACAATGCAGCAACTCAAATTCTCATATTAGTTCACAACCTTTGTGTCCATCCAGAGAAAGGTGTGTCACAAGAAGATGGCAGAGCTCAAGGATAGCATCAATTCTACAGTGGGGAGGTTGGAGGCCCTGTTTGATTCCATTTAATTCAAAATCAAACAGCTTTGAGAAGCTAGTTTGAGTGTATTTTTATCGTATATGTGGGGTATTTGTGTTCTGCATTGTAGTCCTGACTCAACTTTGAATCACTGTCAACTTCAAATCATCATTAAAAACCTTTCATCGACCCTCTGCTTTGGTTGCAGTACTGTCTCTAACCACAGGATGGTGCCTTTGCGCGGTGGCTGCCAGCTTCCTGCACAGAGAGTTTGCCCTCACGCACTCCTATTCTTCCAAAAGCGGTCTCCACCGCAGGCGAACATTGAGCAGAATTACAATGTGGGGCTATATTCCTCCTTTTCATCCAAATACTTACCATTTTCCTCAAAGTGCCACCATCTCTACCACCCCTTTTCAAACCTTGACCCTGGACAGATGGCCTGAAGCCCCTCCCTCTCAATACCAACTGTTGCCCCAGTAACATCTGTTACATACAGGGGAACAGTGAGCTCTGAGGGCTGGCCAGGGCACTTGGTTCACCCCGCCGAGGAGGATCCAGCTTCCGGAAATGCTGCTGGACGCTTCTGACAAAGAGGAGTAAGAGAGGACGGGCATGGAAAGGAGTGTCTTGTTTTACAGCCTCATTGCTGTGATTTGTGTGCGTCTGTGTGTTTTTTAACTTGTTAGTAGTCAAAGTCGGTGAGAGGCCTTGGCTGGTTTGTGGCATGACTCTGTCGGGGCTGCCGGTGGGGAGGCTGAGGCCAGATGAAGAGTGGGATTAAGAGACACTATCTGGTCTGAGACGTTGCGCCGGCATGGATTAATGTCTAATGTAACACTCTGGCCACTGAGCCCAGATCAGCTGCTTAATTCTCTTTTATCCACTCGAGCCGCAGCAAATCGAAGAGAGAACATTTTTAGCCCCAAAGAGAAATAAACCGAAAGGTGATGTAACTTAAGTTTAGCTGCGGTACTGATGCAAGACAATTACACTCTGGCCCTCTTGCTCATGCAGATCATCCCAAATCTTCCCCGATGATCTAATCTGGTTAGCCTTTGGTTTGGATAGCAAACTGCCGTGGGCCAGCAATCATGAGCTACGTAAACGCTAATTGCTAATGTGTCTCTAATCAGCGCCTACGTTCCATCTGACCGCCAGGCCACACCCCGCTTTGTCCCTACAAATAGTGATGTGACCCCCGCAAAGTGCACAAAGAGGAAGCCGCAGTGCGACTTCTACCTCTCCAGCCGTGTCGTGAAGTCTAGACTCACCTGTGAGAAAACTCCTCATTTGATTAGAGGTTAGCCGCTATCCCCCCGCCACCCTCACGTCCCACCACGCCCTCCCTCTCCCACCACCGCTAATGAACCCACCAAAACAAATTAATGAAACGCTCAGATCATAGGATTTTTTTTTCCCCTGTTTGCGTCTGCTGTAGCTCTGAGGCTTCCAGATGAATGAGTCTCAGCTAAACAAACTGTCCGCTGCTCTGTATGTAAACACTGTGTGTTTGTGTGTGCGTACGTGTATGTGTGGCAGATGGATAAACGGACAGATGTTACCAACTGAAAGTTTACAACCTGAGCTCCATTAGGCCCCATCTGTTGCTCCTGCTCCTCCCTCCGCCTCCTCCAACTGTCTCCCCTTCGCATCAACATCCATCATTGGCGTCCGCGCCCCGACGCACGCTTCTGGCTTCACGCCGACACAAATGACTGACTTCAACGCTGTACCCTCCCATCTGACCCTCAGTTTAACTCCTTCCCTGCCGGGGCGAGTGACTTGAGAGTCGTGACATGGAGGTGTTGAGACATCTTTGCATGGCATCCTGAGAGTGTGCTCTAATAACACGAAATTTGTGGAATATGCTTTTCCCTCAATAATGAGCGCATTAACATACACACTGAGAATCGGATCATCATCCTGTCTCTAGAGCTATGAGATTATTGAAGTGATCATGAAACAGCATAATGTGATATCTCGTATCAGGCAATGGTAGTTTTCCATTGATGAGAAATCAGATGAACTTCCCAGGATGTCTCCCTCGCTCTCCAATGTCTTTGTGTGTGTATAGCTTTTTATGTGATTTTTATTCATAATTGTTCATCTGCCGATGTGCACACGAACAAACAAAAAACAAACAAGACCAGGGCACAAAAGACTCAAATAAAGGGTGCAGCAATGCAAAATGGTCAGAGATACCTCTGGAATTAAAAGGCAACAACTTCCACTGATGATATACAAAACCCCACCATGCATCTTGACGTGTTGCAATGGACTTTTTGAATATAACAGGAAGTCTGAGTCTTGAGTCGCCTCGTACTGTGGATATGAAGAGATAACCGACTGAAGAAAAACCATTTCCGATTCAACCGTCGGATCAAATCATTACAATAATCTGATTATTCCCAATTATTGGATTTTTACGGTCAAGTAAACAGGCTCACTGAAGCATTAAGAGGCTGATACTGCACATGTGTGTGTATAAACCTTTTTACTCACTCCCTGAGCAGAGCCCGTGCAGTGACACGCTTGGATTTCTTCCCCGTTACTATTCAAGACAAACTCCCTCCTCCACCTCTCTCTCTCCCTGCCTTGTCTGTCTCCTTCTCCCTGGTCCCCAGCTTTTGGGGCGTGCTGGCTGCTCGCTTTCTCAGACACAGCGAGACCCTCCTCCTACCTTCGCTGTTTTTGTGCCGTCTTCGAAAAGGACCTCCATCTGTCCCCACACTTAGGCCATTGTGGTGGCCCGAAAGCAGAGCAACTTCCACAATGCACTGGGCGTGCAATGTGTGTGTGTCTGTGTGAGTGTGAATGTGTGTGTGTAAGTGTGTGTGTGTGTTGGGGGGGCAGGGTAAACACAACAGCATCCAGATCCCATTAGAAGCTCTTTAACTCCTACACCCTAATACTCCCGCAGAACTCTGGGAGGAGGAGGCCCACCCCCTGATCCCCACTCGCACAATGTCACCTTTCACACACACTCCCATAGGTATTGAGTCCACAGAGCGGCTCGCTCACACCCACCATCTCATTTATTTTCCATCTACATGGGACAATATGACCTTATCCAATCAAATGTCACTTAGTTCTTTCAGTTTCTCCCAAGGAAGCTGGACGGATTAGCTCACACCTGGCAAATACACTCTTGCGAGGTAAACTGCAGACTAAGAAATAATGACGACAGTGAGGGAGATGACTGTTGCCGTGGTGACGACGATGATGATGATGATGATGATGATAATGATGATAATGATGGTGTACGTTGCTGTGAGAGAGTGACAGTGAATTATCATAGTTAATTCTCTCCTCTCTCAACTCTACCAATCTTATCTTTTCCTCTCCGTGCTGCTCCTGCTGTGTCCAGTTTGGTTCCATCAAATGAAACTTGTGTGTGTGTGTCTGTGCGTGTGTGCGTGTGTGTGTGTGGCTGTAGAGGAGAGGAGGATCACTGTGTTTGCTGCGGCTTAAAGGCAGAGGGATTACAGCCCCACAGCCACTGATTAAAGCCCTCCAGCCTCCTATGGCCCCATTAATACAAACTTAATCACAGTGCTTCATCCCTCCATCTCTCTCTCTCTCTCATGGATAGAGACCCTCTCTTTCTTTTTTCCCCTTTTTATTTTCAAGCATCCACTCTAGCTTTGTCCAGCACGTAAATATAAACGCAAATATATACTCAGAGCCAGAAAGGGAAAGGGCATGATCTCCATGATCGTAGGTCCATTGTCCTGACGCGGAGGTTGGACTTTTGGGAGCGTTTGGGAATCTCGAGGTCGGACCACAGCTGCCTTGTTCTCTGGCTGGTCGACATGAGAACATGATCCCTCTATCCGATGCAAGGGGCGCAGATGCAGGTCGAAGCTCTGCATATGTCATGTCCCCATCAGTGGCTGCTTTGGCCTTTTTTTGTGTGCAAACCTTTTAGCGCCACGTTAGCGCCTTGACGCTTTCCTCTGTCACAGTGTATTGTTATCTTGTATCCAAAGTTAATTTACAGGGATTATTTCCACTTCCACCCACTGGCCGCTGGTGTATTTGGCCTCGGAGGGATAATCCACACACACTCGGGCCCCAGCAGACACACAAAGAGCATGTGTGTATGCGCCCGCTCATTCTGTCAGTACTTTCTCACAGGCTAAATGTCTGTGAGTGTGTGTGAAGCTATGTGTCACTCCAGTGCTCGCACTGACACGCAGGACAAACTGGTGAATGAGGAGCAAGGACCTCAGTCACCTCCTCAGCCCCTGTGCCCTCTCTCCACACACACACACACACACACAGTCACTCCTCTCTCTCACTCCTGCCCTCCCTCCCCCTGAATTTTGGCCCAGCTGCCCATCAGCCCCCTGCAGCTCCCCCAGCTGTCTGCCCTCCCCAAACGAGAAGCGCCACAACAATACAGGTCACAGGTCAAGAGAAAGAACAGGCTGCGCTCACAATGGACCAGTGGCGCCCGCTAAAACAATCGCTCCCTTTTTCCCCGTTGCCTTTCTGCACTGCGGCCAAGACTGGAAAAGACAAACCTTTTTGGAGAGGTAGCCGATAAGAGGGCGAGGGGTGGGGGGTGGGCAGCACCCGCGGCAGCTTCCCCGTCTTACAATTGCCTAAATGACCACAATGATAAAAGCTCTGGTATGCACGCAGACACACTCACACACATGCTAGCTATTTCTCTTGCCTCTCCATGTTTGGACTTCACCACCCAGTTCTTTGTTGCAGTGAAGAGCAAACATGCTCATCAACACAGTCGTTAAAGTCAAAGCGCAGACCTTGGATGTTTAAGGGTGATATAAATGTGTTGAGATGCCAGCCAGCTGCATTCCAAAAAATATGTGTAGATCTGGAAATAGACATTCAATTGTAGGCGTAATGTAGAGGCACTATCTGGACTTTTGGTGCGAATATTCCCGCCGCACATTTGTTGTAGTGCGTCCCTGCCCCACGGTGTTTTGGCACGAGCTGGATGGGAAAATGGGACATGTGAGAACCTGGGAGAAAGCTGGAGGTGGAGAAAAGCCTCTGTGCCACGTTCACCTGTTCCCCAGAGCTGTTTTCCCATGGTCCACAACAGTCTGACCTGAGAGAAACCCTGCAGCAAGGGATGACATCACACCCGCGCACGCACACACACACACACAGACACACACACACACACACACACACACGCACACACAAAGTCCCTCTTTATTCAAGAAAGCAGGGTTGCTGCACATGTGCGCTGAATTTGTTTTTAGAATGTGTTGCAAGCTGTCTTGGGTCACTAAAATCACTGATTGTGGACATTATGGACATTTTTTTGATTTTAGTGTTCCATTACAATGGATCCTCTTTAGGTAAATGAATTTACATAAATACTAACTAAATGTCGAAATCATTTTTCAATGGGACTCTTACATAGAATAAATGGTTGTGTTCATTGTGATTTATAGCTATTGTTGTCATGGCGACATGTTACCTTCTGAACACGTGACACCATCTGTGGCTCTAAAGGACAATTTGAAGAAAACACATCACAGCCAACGTTACTATGGAAATAACATATAATATAAGAATATTTATTCAATTAAGTGCGTAACAGTAAAATATTTACAACAATTACCTTATGACAAAAAATCATTGCGCCAAAGAAACAATTACCTGAAAATCCTCAAATAAATAATTTAAATAGATGCCAGTTCTGACAGCACCCCAAAAAAGAAAAGAAATGTGCGGAGAAAAGAAATGACAAAAGGGACACAACATCATCAAAATAAATATTAAATACAGATATAAATAAATGTAATGCTTATTCATGGTGTGGGGGCGTTGGCTACATTTGCCTCAGTGCACAATTCAGGTGATAATGGAGAATGTTTTGATCTAACAATCAACAAAGTCACGTTTTTGTTGTTTTTTGTTCCGTGCCTACATGAGATGCATCTGTGTGTGTGTGTGTGTGTGTGTGTGAGAGAGAGAGAGAGAGAGAGAGAGAGAGAAAGAAAGAGAGAGAGAGAGAGTGAGGGGGAGATTTGGTGAACTAAAATCTTGTCACTTATTGAGAATCCTAAGATCAAAACATAATAATTACAAGTAAAGAATAAATACAGTATTTTTTTGTTAAAGAATGAGTGGATGTCCGCATCAGGTAGATTGAAATGAGGTGAATCGTCTCTTGCTCATCTCCAGTTGGAGTCCGTTTCTCAGAGACAGCAGCTGAGTCGCCTGCCAGTACTAGATGTGGTTGATCTGGGAGGTGACCAGGTGAGGGGGCGTGAAGGAGTCAAAGGCCATGTCCAGGGGCAGCTCGTAGCGTGAGGACTGAAAAAGTGTGTGGCCCTGAGCGCCCCCTGCCAGGCCGGCCATGCTGGGAGTGGAATAATGGTGGGACGAGAGGTAGTGTGCGGCGTGGGGTGTGTAGTTCCTCTCCGAGTCGTGGGGAGAGGGCTCCTGCTTCAGGGTGAAGTTGCCGCTGATGCTGAGGGGGGGCGTGAGCGGCCCCTCGTACGGAGGGGTGCCGCCGCTGCACTCGTTCGGGGAGGAGTTGTCAAAGGCAGGCCCCTTGAAGCTCTTCATGTGGAGGAGGTGGGACGCCTCCAGGGAGCCGTAGGGTGGACTGGGCAGACCCGGGGACGGGTAGCTGAGGGGCAGGCCGGCCTGAACCCCGACTCCCACGGCCCCCGAACCCCCGCACTTGTCGTCCAGCTTGTTGAGTATGATGGGAGACGGTCCCAGCTGTAGACATCCAGCCACCAGGTTACTGGTGGGCTGAGACAGGCCCTTGCACAGCATCTCCACAAAGCCGTGGCTCTCCAGGGACTGGCCGCTCTCCAGCACCTCCGACAGGGCCCAGATGTAGTTGCGGGCGAGCCGCAGAGTCTCAATCTTTGATAACTTCTGTGTTTTGGAGTAGCAGGGCATGACTCGGCGCAGATTATCCAGAGCGTCGTTCAGCCCGTGCATGCGTGAGCGTTCCCGGGCGTTGGCCTTGATCCGCCGCACTCGAAACCTCTCTTGTCTTGCTTTGGTCATCTTCTTCTTCTTAGGTCCTCTCCGCTTTGGAGCATTTTCCCCATTAGGTCCAATTACCTCCTCCTCATCTTCATCCTCCTCCTCCTCCATATCCTCACTGCCAAGCTCTGTGCAGGCATGGATACGGCCCCCTGAGCTCAGGCTGTGGCGTCCCCTGATGTCTGGACTTTCCTCCTCTCCATCCTGAGAGCTGCCGTCCTCTTCCAGCCAGCTGAGGGAGCTCACCAGCTCGCTCATGTCCCCGCTCTTCCCAAAGGGTTTGGTCATCATTTTGATCTGAGGATGCAGAGCACAGTTCAGTGTTGTTGCTGCAGAAGTTAAGTATTGATACACACTTCTGCTAACTAAAACGTTTTACTTTGTCTGCGTCTAAGTGACCTAAAGGTGAGAGGTCGCTCGCTGCTGTTTCAGCACTGTGTTATGGACAGCTCACTCAGACTTTGAGGTACCGGTCCTGCATTATCTGTCTCACTCCCCCATTTGAAAAACAAGGTACCCTGTTATTTTGAGAATAAAAACTGTGAGAGTCCTCCTGCTGTCGCGCTGCTCCTGCCAGAGAGACGCTGTCAATCTGGGACACGGCAGGATTTACTTTGCATATAAAGCTCAAAGATTAAACGGACAACATGCAAATCATCAACAAACCAACACAAGCGGCCCTCACAGAGTTAGAAACATAATGTGGGTCGATTTGTTCGTTTTCCCCCGAATTATTTATCATATTCTGTTGTCTGGTTGGAGGTGCACCACCGATCGCCCAGATGTGAAATCACTGCAACGTCTCCATTGTTAAAAAACACCCAAAACAGCGAAACGCGGTCCGTGGAGATGTTCCCATTGTTTTGACCAAAATTGTCCCCATTCGTCATTGTCTGGCAATACGTGAAAGTAGGCCAGATACGGCCACAGAAAGCGCGCAACTTCCAGCGCACAGCGGGATATCAAAAACTCGGACGGAGACGCTTGTTTGACCTTATAGGAACAAACACCTCACCTCCCACACACACATACAAAGTTTAAATAAAATGTGTGCACATCTAACTTTCCATTCTAACTTTCCACCAACTGTCGTGGTGGTATATCACTTGTTTTTTCAACCATTTTTTCCATCCTGAAAATGTTTGTGACGCGTGCGCTGTTGACTATATTTATTGAATTTTTCTCCCTCTCTCTCTCTTTGTTTTGCCTTTGTACAGATAATAAATTGATCTGTAGAAATTGATCTCCAGTTTCAAATTCGCTGTCATTGGTGAACTCACCTGGTCCTCCGTGCTCAGTCCTGTTCGCGTCCCCGACTTGACCCTCCGATGCTCTGTCACTATAACTCCGAAAACGAGCCGTGTCTCTTCACGCGTGTGTCTCTTTCTGCTCGTCCGTCCCAAACTCTTTCCCATGCACTCACGGAGCGGTAAGAGGACACGCACGGGGGACTTTCATCACCGAATGGGCTCGACCCGGGCAAGATGTTCGCCTTTAGCCGGCCTGGCTCCTCCCACACACACCCCACCCACGATCCACTCGGCCAAACGCGCGTGGCGGGCTCGTGGCCAAAAGTTTCACCCGTGAAATATGTCTTGCGCGCGCACATGCGCACACACACACATACACACACATACACACACACACACACACACACACACGCACGCACACACACACGCACCAGCTCCAAACGACGCATCTCTACGAGGCGTCGCGTGATCTCATGGACGCGCTCCGTGTGCAGACTGAACACCAGGCGCACACACACGCATACACACAACACGCGCGGGCTGTAATAATGATCTCAATCGATTGTCTATCTGTTCATTAGTCGCCTGGATTAAGAATTTTCCACTTAATTAAGCGCGGCTCGGGCCTGGCGCGGTGGAGGGACGCTCCGCCGTTTTTCTGCCCTAACGGATTTTGACAGCTTGGTGCGCTCGGAGCAGGTGTATGTGCGTGTGCGTGTGTGTGCGTGTGTGTGTGTTTGTGTCTGTTCGTTCAACCACCGCTCCGATTGTTTTCCTCTCTTTCATTTGGCTTTTTTTTCTCGTCTGCCTGGGCGGCTAAAAACGGAATGAACTCAAAATAAAATCGTGTAATGCTGTTGTTTTGGAAGTTCCTCAAAATGAAGAAAAAAATGAAGCACTGGTTATTTTTAAATTAATTGCGTGCCAAAAGAACAATTTATAAACAAGTGGAAAAAGAAGCCCGAGAGAAAAAATTATAATGGACTGTAGAATCATGAAAATTCCCACAATGATGGCCACATTGATATAAAACTTCTTTGCTCATGCATCAAGTCAATGTAAGTGATTTGATTTTGAATCACTTATTTTCATTTCCTCTCTCTCTCTCTCTCTCTGTCACACACACAAATACACACACACGCACGCACGCACGCACACACAAACACAAGATGTGAGCCGTTATCGACATAAACGAATCACTCAAGGAGGCGCAGTGTCTGAATGGTCAGCGGCCTCCAAGCGGTGCGCCGCGCGGCGCACACACAAATGCACACACGCACACACCGCGGTACATGCCGGGACACACTGCCAGTCTCGTGCGCGGCACAGCGGGTGGCGGGGCTGCGACTTCGCCTCTTTCTTTCTTTTTGTGTCTCTCTTTCCTCCCCACTCTTCTCTCTTCCCGCACGAGTGCCGTTTTAGTTCTCTTTCTCTCTTCCTCTCTCTCTCTCTCTCTCTCTCTCTCTCTCTATCTATCTATCTCCTCTCACATATGTATGTTCTCTCCCTCACTTTATTTCGTTCCCTTCACTCCCCTAACTCCCCTTCTCGCTCCATCTATCCATCTTCCTCTCTGCTTTTGTCCTCAGCTAGTTAGTTTTCCCGGTTCTTCTCGGAGATGCGCTGGGTCACGTGACGCGCATCGCTGCCACGGCCCAACTCGGCACTTATCCGCCGATTTATCGACGGATCCCGGCAGATGGCCGCGGGGGCGCGGGTTGAGGCGGCGGGTGTGTGCGTGTGTGGGGGATGTGGAGGGTGTCGGGGGTGAGGGGCGCGCGCGTATGTGTGTGTGTGTGTGTGGCGAGGGGGGTGCATCTGTTGCTTGGATGCTCACGCGTCACTCACACGACCCTGACGATGGTCTCGTGCTGGAACAGCGCGTTATCCGGCTCAGTAACGGCCTGAGCCCTGACCCTGTGTGTGTGTGTCTGTGTGTGTGTGTGTGTGTGTGTGTGTTTGTGTGTGTGTTTGTTAG
>OMPJ01040660.1:0-12506 GCA_900312935.1 Carapus acus
ATTCCGTGTCACGTCACATACCAGTCCTGCTGCTGATGGGAACGAGTGCGCAAATGAGGAGGAAAACAGAGGAGGCGGGAGAGAGTCCTGTGTCGGCGGAGTCGCCGTGGCCCTACTTTGATAAGTTTATGACTTTAACTGAATCATCAGAGAAAAAATATGTGTTCAGATGCTTACTCTGCAATCTTAAGACGAAGCTGCCCTCAACGTCCAAGGCGACAAACACAAATTTAAGGACACACATTTAGGTGATTCCCGAAGCTAACACAACAATCGCCGGCTAAGATAATAATTGCAATTCAGTCAGTAGCATCGGCCACCTAAGTGGAATTTTGTCTTTGCCTTCTCAGTAAAATTACATGCGGTTACACATGACAACATACAACAAAACACAATATATAATAAACAACCAAAGAGAGACTGTCTCTCTGATGCTGATTTTGAAAAGCTTCTGATTTGCCGTGTTAACAAGCACCTGTTGTAAATTGTTGAAAAAAAAAAAATAAAATAAAGTAGCTTTGATGTAGTTGAGCTATTTTCCCCCAAAATTATAGCTTAGCTTACTACATTTCTATGGTGGGTAGCTTCAGTGTAGTGAAGCTTCATTTAATATGGAGTAACTGGTAGATTAGCTCACTACATTTTCTAAGTAGCTTGCCCAACACTGGACACCGTGTGTGTCAAGAAATGGGAGGGCTGATGGCAGCATCGACCCATGTGCAAAAACTGCAGAAAGGCCAACTGTGATGTGTCACCACAAAAGATGCTCTGTCAGTCTAACTTCTTTTTACTTGAGGTCCAACAAACATTACTGCATTGTCTTTGGCGGTGAGGCTTTCAAGTGGGAATTGTGCAATGCTCTGAGTGGGAGGTACTGCAGGCAGGGTGTGTGTTCATGTGTGATGTGAGAAAATAGCCCTGTCAAATCCAGAGTACGAGACAAAATGCAAGTAGCAGCTGAACTCATTAGTATCAGACCACTGAACAATTGTGGACACACACACATACACTCTCTAAGCTTCCTGCACCCCTACACATACACATACACATACCAACACACCCTTCCGCTATTTGTTCTGTTGCAAACTTTCACATCTGGCTTAGGACAGAAGAAGTTTCAGCAGGAAGTCTGTGAACAAAGCAGCACAGCACAGTGGAATCATTGCTATATTTTCATGGCAGAAATCTGACAACTTGGCACTTTTGCCTCGAAACTCCTTGTACATATTGTTTGTGAGGTTGTGAAGAATGCTTTGCACATCCCGTCTTTTTCTTTTCTCACCCTCCTCCAAAGCCACACGTTATGTGTAAAGACCCGCAGATGTGGTACCGGATGTACAACCTTGTCAGTGTGCCTTTTTTCGTTTTTGGTGGAGGCGATGACACGTTAGACTCCACCAGCTGCTGTCCCACCATCTGAAACTGTGAAATCCACATATTTTTAACCATTTGTTTACGCCAAAAAGCGACGCCTCCCCTCATTGGGATAGTTTTTTTTCCCCTCCTTGTATCTCTGTCAGTGTTTGATCAGGCCCAAGCAGAAGTATTCCCCTTTCCTGTGCTTCATTCTCTCCCTCTTTGTCTCTTCCCCTGCTTCTCTCCCTCTTGCCCCCGGCGTCCCCGAGGAGCATCTGTAGCTGCTAATCTCTGTTCACAGCCGGTGCCCCCCTACCGACGCGGCATTCTGCGTGTCCAGGGAAAAGGAAGCGTTTCCCTTCCTGTTCTCGGTACCCTGCGGTCTGTAAATAGAGCCTGCCACCCGCCTCTCCCAGCGCCTCTGGAGAACTATATCTGTCCTATCATGCAACACCCGCATTACAACTTCCTGAATCGGACCTGAGGGTTGCTGGGTGAGAGAATTGAGTGGTGTGAATGTAAGTGTTGTGAGTTTGGAAGGGACTGCAGAGGATAGGATAAGTTTTGGTAGGATAGGATAGGATAAGATAGGATAGGATAGGGTAGGGTAGGGTAGGGTAGGGTAGGACAGGATAGGATAGGATAGGGAAGGGAAGGGAAAAGTATGTAGGGTGAGACAGGACAAGATAGGCGGGTCTAAGATTCAAACAGGTTTTATAGAGTATGGCAGGGAAGGGTGAGAAAGGTAGGATAAAAGGATAGAATACAGAATGACAAAATTCTCTCACTTCTATTCTTCTAATTTTTCTTGCAGATTCTGCCTCCTGTAATTGGAATGTTTTGCTTTGTTGTTGTTTTTGTTATGCTTCACGTGTTCTAACCTCAAATTTGGTATATCAACATTGTGGTTTTATTGCTCAGGGAACGTTGACGGATGTAATCTGGCATTGGTTGTTCTACTCACTGATTCCCACATTGCTTTTGCTGTGTTCATTTGGGTTTGTGGTGACAAGAACCAAAATACTAATTTCTCCTATCGAGCTGGCCATTGCCACTTCAGCTCCACCACATTAAAAGAGAGGCTCCCAATTGGTTTCGATTTCTGTTGCTTCGCTGGACTGGACATCAAATTGACATGAAAGAATGCCTCACGTAACCAAGGTGACAGAAGTAGCCAGCCTTTTCCGTGAATAGCTGAGAGCTAATCAGGCAGAATGAACGTGGCTTCCTCGTGGCTCATGGCCACAGCCAGCATGAATATCAATCAAACTCAGTATCCCAAAATGCCAGCGGGCAGACGACAGGGGATCGATAGCTGCAGCGTGGAGGCAGTTCGCCCAAATATATACGACCTCAGGAATTAGCCTATCATGGCCCTATCAATACCAGGATGGATGGCATTATCCCTGTTCCTAGTTTGTAATTTAGCGCAGCTGTCAATTTAAAGACAGCAAATGGCTTTGCAAGTGCTGGGTTTCCTTAATGAATTACAGAGGCGCCACAACGAGTAGCAATTATTCACCAAAATGTCCATGAGCTGGTCCTTTGTTTGTTACAGCACCTGACAGTCAATCTTGAACATATGTAGTCTGTATTTGACCTCTTTATTTGTCTCTCCGCATCTGACACATCTTCATTACGTAAGAGTCACCAGGCATTACCCCTTTAGCTTGTAGGAGTCGACTGCCTTAATCAAGGACACTTTGGCTCTGGACCCATTTTGAGGAACCTGAATGCATCAAGCTTCTGATTTAAGACAAATAAAATCAGAATGCCTTAGAAATGCTCTATTTTTCCAAAAATTCCAAACAGTTACAGGCAACAGAATAGAAAAACAGCAACTGCTTAACCAGCAGAGGAGTAATTCTTACTTAAGAAGTCCGTGATGAACTATTAGGAGCCTTTATTGACTATGTCAAATGTTTGGTCAGAGAACGTGACATTTTCAAGTTTCCACTCCAACCTCCCCCCAAAGCCGCAGCCAATGTGAGAGCCTTTACCAGATGACCATCCCTTCATCCCTTCCATCCTCGCCCCCGATCGATATCGCTCCATCTGTGTCATCGAGCACCCGAAGCTGTCACAGCATGTCCCAACCTACAATCAATCCAGCAGTCTCACATCCATCGTCGCAGGATCAAAAATGCGCAACTTGAAAAGATGTATATAACCGTCTCAAAGGGAGGCAGCAGTGGGTACGGAAGGAAGCTCGATAGAGAGAATGTGTAAGTGAATAGTTCACATAGCAGAGAGGGCTACAAAGAGTGAGAGAGAGAAAGAATGAGAGAAAGCGAGAGAGAGAGAGAAGATAACAAAGGACTCCTGCCACTAGGATGATGAATGCAGTGGACAGCAGCTGCCACGTTGTCTAGATGTGCTCAGGCGCTGCCGCAGTGCCGCTCTGGGTTCTGGTAAACACAGTCCTCCTCAGTCCTGACACATCTAATGCCTCTGCATCAAAAACGTGTTTGGTTTCCTCATCCCTTCCAAACCACAGAGGGGTCAGGAATAAGAAGTTAGACAGACGACCAAAATCACCGCAGCGCAAGTAGCCGACTACGTCTGCAGTAATGATTATTAGAATTGTCTCTGATCTCAAAAGCCTGCAAGCCATAAACCTGTAGACAAATTATGCTTATAATTAATAACTCGAACGGCCTCACCTCAATTACACTCAGTTTTTTTGCAACTCTACTGATTAAAGCGCAAACCGAGTCTGTAACGAGCAGCAAGTCTGTGCACACACTACACAAAGTTATTTTTCTGAGTTTGGTGCAGTGCTGCATCGCGTTTTCGGGCCAATCAGAAACTTTTCGTATGTAGTTTCTATTAATCCAGCTCCTCCTGAGGCGAGGCCTCGCCATTCCTGCTTTGATGCTTTTCTCTCTCCTCATCATTTTGCAGACGTTTCCTCTTGCTCCTGCTGTCTCAGCAGTGTTGTCATCAGCTGAGATAGATATTTAAGGATTTTATCTCTCTATCCTTCTCTCATTTTCCTTTCATTCCTGCAGAAATCCCTGTCCTTTGACTGTGTGTGTGTGCATGTGTGTCCGGGAAGTCTGTAATTGAGTGTGTCCACCCGCTGCAGAGACTCGTCGGAAGGCTTCATTGTGTCAGGCACACACATACGCATACACGTGCTTACACAGGCACGCACACATGCACAGGGTGCTGCAGTGTGTCATTTCCAAAGAAACGTGCTGCACTGGCGAGACTGGGATTGTTGTTAAAGGGGAAATGTCTTTGGTGCACCACGACAACACACACACACACACACCACACCAGCTAACGCTAATGCTACGACTGACCGCAACGGTGACACCTCTCTTGTGCTGCCACTCCTCAGGTTCTGTCAGGGCGTTGTGTGGGTTTGTGGCTGGCGTATAAAATTCAGCTTATTGGCATTAACATCTCCTCGAGCTGCACACTCAAATGAGAACTTGTGTAGAACGTCATGTACGGGATAATGTACGCGTCAGAGGTCATTGTTGCTTGATAATCACCGAGATACGAAATAATGACTGCTCACGTGACCAATAACGGCCAATCAGAACCGAGCATTCACTCAAGCCGTGTAATAAGTGAAGTTATGCAATACATATTATTCATGTTCGTATGTATGTATGTATGTATGTATGTATGTATGTATGTATGTATGTATGTGCATTTCTTGTCGTGTGTGTAGGTTTGTATTAATGTATGAGCTTGTATGTATGCGCGCACATATGTATATACGTGTATGTGTGTGCAGTGTATGTGTGTACCTTTGATATGTCCTTCTGCATGTACGGATGTGTGCGTGAATGCATGTGTTTGAATGCATTTATAATTGCATATGTACTGTATATACACGTGTATGTACGAGTGTTTGTGTGTGTGTGTGTGTCTGTGTGTGTGAAGGCAAGGCAAGTCTGCGGTCTACTGTAGTGCACGTTTGGAGCTTCTAAACTGCTGCTTGCCACCAACAGATCATGTTTTGTGGCCTCCTGTTTGTGGCTGATCAGTGTTGCGTGTCACAGGCCACATTGAGGCCAGATGTGCCTGCGTAGCTCACGTAGCTGCCCACATTTTGTCTAACGTCCCCATAATAGTGCATGCAGGACTCATTTTGGTCCCTCTGACGCTTAGAAACAACAAAAAAAGTAGAAAATCAATGTCACGCTGCAGCTCCAGATCTTCATGCAGATGAGCCTGGATTCATCGCAATCAGCTCTGCAGACCGCCGCCTCCAATGTGTTGTTGTTGTTGTTGTCGCTGTCAATTGGGAAGCAAAATCCCAATTACGTATTCGCAAACAATATCAGTCTGCCGTCATTCTCGGCACGGCGATGGCGTAAACACGCGCCGATTGTTGGGATTTGATGAGCGATAACTGACAGCAGACCTGCTTTGAATTTGTGGCGATGCTGTTTGCTGCATTTTTGATTAACATCGTGATCAAGCTTTTGTTTCTTTGGCACTCAGGAGGAGGCTTTAGTGTCCCGACCAGAGACAGAAGAAGAGTGAGAGAGCAAGACGGGAGGAGTAAGAGGGGGAGAAACGATGGAGTCTGTGTCAACGGAGCAGTCGGCTACAGTGGACGAGCTGTTGGAAGCCTGCATACGAGCCTTTGGTGGGTCGCCTGTGTCTTTATTTGATGTGGTTCGAGTGTATCACTGCTGAGTACAGAAATGTGTCTCTCATTTATTGAATTTCATGGTTCTCCTTCTTAGACGAAAAGGGCACTTTGAGGGATGCCTCCTCGGTCCGCATGTTCCTCATGATGCACCCATGGTACATTCCCTCAACTGAGATGGCCAAGAAGCTCGTGCTGAAGTATCCTTTATCGGGCTTAATGTGTGTCTAGAATGTTCCGCTGTGCTTTTTTTGTGAGATAACTTTGCCCTCCTCTTCAGTCTTGTCTGTCCTTTTGTTCCGCTTCTGTTTCGATTTTGCGAATGGCAGACGGTTGAACCGTGACTTCTGAAATCAGATACCAAGAGGAGACCTGCACTGCCGAGCTCCGAACAAGAATCTGCCACCTTGTCAAGTACGGAGTTGTCACTCATCTCTCTTATGTCTCTCATCCTTCGTCACTCGTTTTTTCTGTGCCCTTCTTTTTCACACTTTGTTTGTTATGCTTCCTGGCCAGTGGCTTTAGCTTCCTTACTTTTTTCTTGCTTGTTATTTCTCTCTAGGTACTGGATCTCTGAGTTCCCCGCAGAGTTCAACTTGAACCTCGAACTCGCCGATCAGATCAAAGACCTCAAAGATCTGCTGACGACTGAGGGGAACGAGAGTCAAAGTCAACTCATCGACATCGAGAATGTGTGAGTGGGTAGCCTGCAGGCTTCTGTGTGTGTTTGTGGGCATGTTGCTGCTACATGTGAGTAACTGGTTTTGTGTGTGTTTGAGTGTATGTGTGTGTGTGTTTGTCCCTCCGTCCTCTTCTTCTGCCCTCTGAGACACGTCCCGGCTCAGCTATGCGGGGTTAGCGACCTAACTATTCCCATGAAAGCTGTGTTTCCAACTTCTTCCCGACAAGCAATGCGTCAAGAGAAACCAGGCTAATGCTGGAAATAATCAAACAACCATTATTGTGTTTGAATGACATTCCATGGATGTAAACACAATCACTGAATTGTGTTTACATCCGTAGAATCTCGTGAAGCAGTCATGGTGAATGGCAAATGAAATTCACATACATAAGCAGTGCGATGGCACAATGGAGGCACGCTATGCCAGCAGGAGCATGGTCAGTGCTTTGCTCGAGGGCGCCGCAGTGTAAAGAGTCGTCGAAGTTCGACTAATCTGTCCGTTCCCCTCTCTTTCTCCACACGACACAACCAGCCCGTCGTACAAATGGAAGCGGCAGGTCACCCAGCGCGTGCCCTCTGTGTCAAAGAAGAGGAAGATGTCGTTGCTCTTCGACCACCTGGACTCGTGCGAGCTGGCCGAGCACCTCACCTTCCTGGAGTACAAATCCTTCTGCAAGATCCTGGTCAGTCTCTCCAAAACAAGACGCCTGAATTTGGGAGTTGATGGCAATCGCTGTTGCTAAGTGATCGCGTCTACCTCTTAGCCATAGCTGATGGAATTATATTAGTTTTGTTATTTTGGGAAACCTGGTAACGCGGTGCTGGTGAAGTAGACACGTGTATTTTCTCACTCTCACTCTATCTCTGTGTTTCTTCTCACTAACCTTTACTGCCAATTACCATTGCATTTTGTTCTTAACTTACTACTTTTTAAAGAAATTCTTGCAATTGATACAACCTTTAAAGCGAACAAATTCCTCTGTCGCATCTGATGCGGACGATGAACACAGGGCAGGTTGGCAGGTTGATGGGTAGTTAGGTAGGTACTTTGTTGATCCATGACATCCATCATAGCAATAAAAAGAAACTGTGAAGCAATGAAATGGGTGCAAATTCCCATATTAGACGCAAACTCGATGTGTCCATGTCTGGGGTCGTGTCAGTGGTAGTAATGTTTTAAATATCCCCCCGACTCTGTGCAACCCCTCTCGCCCCAACACCCCTTCAGTTTCAGGACTACCACAGCTTCGTGATGCACGGCTGCACAGTGGACAATCCCATCCTGGAGCGTTTCATCACCCTCTTCAACAGCGTCTCTCAGTGGATACAGCTGATGGTGCTGAGCAAGCCTACTGCCCAGCAGAGGGCCGTGGTCATCTCGCACTTCATTCGAGTGGCACAGGTCCATCCGTCTCTCTGTCTTTTGCCCGTCGGTCCTCTTGAGGTGGAGCGGTGGCAGGGTTTGGTTAGGGGAAGCGGATTGATAGAGGATCGCCAGGCGTGGTGGGAGAAGAGATTAAACTGAGATATTGTGAGCACAGGTGTTGGAAATGTGAGTCTGAGAACCTACAAACAGCTGCGAGACCCTTAGACCCAAGCAGCCGCTAAGTGATTCCACTTGGTGTACGTCCGTCTGGCTTCATCTTAATGCTACCTCATCCGCTTTGGGGCGATAGCAGACCAGGTCAGGGCCTTTTATGGGTGTCTGGAGACCCGCCTGTGGCCTTTAATCCTCGTTTTACCGGGTAAATTGATCGTCTTGTGATTTTCCTCACTCCGACAGATGTCGGCTTGGAGGGGAGGTTAAGCCTTTTCAGCCTGTAGCCTGCGCTGACCACCAGTGTGAAACCGTTTGTCCTCACTGGCGTGCTTTGGGTGACTGTTGTTATCATTATTTCTCCCATGTCTCTCTTCGCACAGTTTGCCTTTGCACTCCCACACAAGCCTGTTCCATTTATGATACGTTTATCCAGCTCCCTCTAATGCCGCTCTTCAGCTCTCCAACAACATCCAGCCACTCATCATTTATTTACTGAGGCTGTCAGCAGGTCTCAGCAGGTTTTGCCCTCCAAACTGTCAGAATACGCCTAACGGCACTAGCACTGCTCACTTCCAATAATTTGGGTCACTGACAGTGTTTCGTGTAGCCGCAGGAAGAACATCAAGAGCCAACGGCGGGAGGCCGGACAGTTGTTATCGTAATGGTTCCCTCTTGCAAATAAAACCAGCAACAGTCATCAGTGGGCAGCATCTGGCGACATTAGAGCCAAATCCAAAATCGGAAACACAAATTTATTCAGGTTTGATAGACGTAAACTTTAATGGACGCAACCTTCTGAAAGACCCTGTCAACTTAGCTTTTTGATTAATTAGACTTGGTTTCACAAAGGGTAACCTCAACATACTCTCCCAGGGTTTACCAGAGGCTCCATCTACGGCCAGCTGCCACCTCCCATTTCAAGAGTTTCTAGCAGAGACGGGTGGTGGAGCTGTTTACTCGTTAGATTTCCCGCCGGCAGTGATGGTATTGACGAAATCACCACTGGCTCGCCAAAGTGCTTCCCGCACAGATACACGTGCAGGGCAACATGAGGGAGCTACATGAGGTCAAAAGGTTGCAAATAGAGAGAAAGAGGCTGTTTGCGGTGAAACATCGGGCGCTAACAACGGTATGCTGCGATGCTGCCAGGACTTTCACAGGCATAGATTGATTTCAACAGGTTTTTGAAAAAATGAAACCACACAGTGGATGCATTATCGATTTTCAGTGAGATGTCACGCAGGCTAAAAGGGCAACGCGGAGCCCTGCCGAGCTCCATTGACAAAGCCTCAGCACAGTCAGGTTGGAGCAACCTGAGCAGGGGCTCTCTCAAAAAACACCTTTTACACAATAACACCCTGTTCAGAGTAGCAAAGATGCTGGTTTTGCTATGAGAGTACTGATGGAGAAATACAGAGAAGGTGAAGAGGAGCTGGGCTGTCTTTGAGGATGGGTATGAGACACATGTAGATATGATGCTGTATGGTATGAGGGGAGCTGAACAGTAAGGGTGGAAGGTGAGGTGGTTGTGGTGAGGGAATGTGTCTGAAAAACAAATTTGTTGTGCAGCTGGCTTGTGCGTCATTGCCTGTACCATCCAGTGCAGGACAACAAACAGTAGGCCGTTGGGCACATTTTGTGTGTTTGAAATACCTCTCAAAGCGCCTGACTTTGCTCTCAGACATTAAAAGACTTCAGGAACGAGTAAAATTTCAAGCCTTACTCGTCACTGGCCTTTACCAATTAGTCAGATTGCTGAGCAGGTGTAGTGCCCACAATAGCACTAATGAACTGCAGTATTTGATACTCGTCCAAAGTTCTTTTCTTGTGGTATTCACTCACTGACAGTGCTCCATGCCCCCCTCCTCCCCACATCCCTTTATAGAAGCTGCTGCAGTTGCAGAACTTCAACACGCTGATGGCGGTGGTCGGCGGCCTCAGCAACAGCTCCATCTCCCGCCTCAAAGACACGCAGGACCACATGGGGGCCGAGACCAACAAGGTGGGGCCGCCACCGTCTCCCTCTTTTCAATGCCCAAAGTTTTCTTTTGCCACAGCTGAAACTTTCTCCTTTCCTCCTACGCACTGCTCCTCTGAGTTCAAGCCAACAAGTTCACTGCAGCATCCGGGGGAGTTGCAGAGTCTTCGCTGTTGCATAACTCCATCTGGGGAGAATATTCTCCACATTTCTCGAATTCCACTGAATATCCCCGCAGAGACTCTGCCAGTGTTGGCAGAACGTTTCCCGTCGTTGACTTCGATGTCCCTCCCCCTTCCTCTTCTCCCCACCATTCCACAATAACCTTCATCCTGCCCCCTGCAGATCTTCAATGGCCTCATCGAGCTGGTGACATCATGTGGAAACTACACTCAGTACCGCAAGCGACTCTCTGAATGCACCGGCTTCCGCTTCCCCATCCTTGGCGTGCACCTGAAGGACCTGATAGCCGTCCACGTGGCGCTGCCAGACTGGACCGACAAGGAGAAGACACGGGTTAACCTGGCCAAGACCCAGCAGCTGTACGCCATCCTTCAGGAGCTGGCACTAATCCAGAACACGCCGCCGAGTGTCGACGCTAACACAGACCTGCTCAATCTGCTCACTGTGAGTTTGAATAGAATAGAATCCTTATATTGTCATCGTGCAGCACAACACTCATGGCAGGAAAGAATGTACACCTCACAATATCAAAATCAATGCAAACTTTGATGAAGGAAGAAGCTTTGGCACAGAATTGTTATCATAAAAATGCGCTTGAGTGTTGAGACACTGTAGCGACATTGTCGCCAGTGGCATGATGTCTCCTCTCTCATTTCCCACCGTCTGTCTGTGACGGTCTGACTTTGCGGGGTGGCGCATTACAGGTCAAAGCAATCCCAAATTACCAAATGATTACCATACCCAGACAGCAGATGTTGAAGGGAGATTACAGCCATCGTAAATGGTTTTGAAATAAGACAAATGCCCCCGACAGTCCTCACCTTGCTGAGGGAGGCACGACCAGTTTACCAGACAGAGTCGATACCCAAATATCCATGCCAACGCTCGTCGGTGCCTCATCGACTTGATGGAAAACCAATTTCCTCCTCAAAATACTGGGAGGAGAAGCGGAGTCATTGAGCGAAGAGGTGCGTGTGTGTCGAATGGTATTTGGGGAGAAATCTGAAGCAATAACATCTCTGATTAACCTGTACTCAGAAATCCTGTAATCTCGGCAGCTTTTACATGCTTGGTCAATAAGAGGAAGGAATGGAATTAGAGAGAGGGTTGCTTTGAGGGGCGCGATGCAGCTAACAATGGACGTTGCAGATGATTGTTATGGCAGCTCGCTCATTGTTCAACAGCACAAATAGCCACTGTCTCACCTGTTGTCATAGCATCCACGTTGGCTTCAGATGACACACGTGTGAAAAAAATAGTGTACCCTCGCACATGGCAAAGCCTCTCCTGTCTGTAAATGGTGCCAAGAGCCACTTGGATGTGGACAACAAAGGTTGGCGACAGGAATTCATGTGCAGAGCAATATCATTGTTCCCTACATTGTTCCCTTTCCAGGGAGAGGCTTAAGCATTACGTTGGGAAAGTAGCTACTTCAACCTGAAACATTTTGTCGTGATGTTAACAAAAACCTTTGTCAGGAAGAAAAGGCTCCGGAAAATCTGTCCATTTGGAAATGAGGCAGTAGAAATGGCAACTAAAAGGGAATGGAGGCAGAAAAAGAAATGGAAGAACGAGTCAGACAGAAACTGTCCAAAAAAGGAGGAGGAGACTTTGATTTAAGTACAGCAAAAAGTTCGCACACAAAAAAATTAAAATAAAAAACCCAATTAAATTTTTCTTTGGATGCCATGTTTGATTTGTGGCTAAACCTACAGTTGCAAAGACATAGATTTGTATGAAATGTTGACATTGTGACTTCTTCTGTTGAGCAGGTTTCTCTGGACCAGTACCACACAGAGGAGGAGATCTACCAAATGTCCTTACAGAGAGAGCCTCGTAAGCCAGCGGTGAGCAGCACAGAGGTAGGGGTCATAGGTCATCCATAAAACAAACAAAAGCTGTGACGCTGTGGTGTTTGTCACCATAAGGAAACGTACAAGACAGACAACCTCCACGTACTCACTCACCTGTCTTCTCATCGGCTGTCGCAGAACTCAAGCCCCGCCACCGCGCCCGACCCCAAGCCCACCATGATCGACGAGTGGGCTGTGTCGGTGAAACCCAACGCCGACCCCACCATCATCAAGAAACACATCGAGAAGATGGTGGAGGTGAGCGCCTCGTTGGTCCATGTTTGTCACCCCCCCTCCCT